>JAAGKR010001478.1:18052-124299 GCA_011419295.1 Clarias macrocephalus
CATTTTTTAAAAATGGGCAGATGAATTTTGGGGACATGGTGGAGGAAGGTTAAACAAACAGGCAGAAAGAGAGAAATAGAGGAAATGAGGCAGAAAGCAAGAGAGAGAGAGAGAGAGAGAGAGAGAGAGAGAGAGAGAGATACGTCATTGCTGGCACACTGCATCAGATAATCCAGATTAGAAGGCCTAAAAAGAACGGGTTTAATCTCCTGCCCAGCCAGTAATACACACACTGCTGTCATCACCAATCACTCACACACTCCTAATCCCCGAAGAAGTGCACACGCAGCCCACACATACACGCAAAACACACATTACAACCCCCTCTCACATGTTTTACTTGCACACACACACACACACACACACATACACACACACACACACACAATGTATGCATACATATATGACTCAAATGACAATGTTACCACTAGAAGTCATATTTACCCATTTTATTTAATATTAGGAGGATCATTAGTGATTGAAATGCAGCCTGTGTGGGAGGGAAGACCAGCAGAATTGCAAAATCATTCCTGTTGGTGCAATATGAAATTCTTTTTCAAGTTGTGGTTTGATAAAAATAATAATAATAATAATAATAATAATAATAATAATAATAATAATAATAATAATAATAATAACTTAAGCAATTTGAGGTTAATGTGAAAAGTAGAGATAAGAAAGGAGTAGATTGGTGTAAAGAATTTCAGAATTTTAGAGTAATGTTGAGTAATATAGACCAGAGAAGAGTAGTATAGAGTAATGAAGAACAATGTACTGGAGCAGAGTAAAACACTTTAAAGTAAAGTAGTCCAGAACAGAGTTTAGTAGAGTAGAATAGAGAAGAATAGAATTCAGTAAGGTAGAGTGAAGGTAGAGTAGAGTAGAGTAGAGTAGAGTAGAGTAGAGTAGAGTAGAGTACAGTTGAGTAGAGTAGAGTAGAGTAAAGTTGAGTAGAGTAGAGTACAGTTGAGTAGAGTAGAGTAGAGTAGAGTAGAGTAGAGTAGAGTAGAGTAGAGTAGTGAAAGGATAGATTGGAGTATATTGAAGTAGAGTAGAGTAAGGTAGAGCAGTGTGTAGTAAATTGGAATGAAATAAAGTGGTGTCGAGTGGAGAAGATTAAAGAAGCAGAGTAGAGTAATGTACACTAGAGTAGAGATCAGTGTAGTATAGCATGGAGTAGAAGTAAAGAAACGTAGAGCAGAGCAAGATGTAAGTATAGCGTACAAAGGAGTGTAAAGTATAAAAGCATGGAGCAATGTACAGTAATGCAGTAGATTAGAGTATAGCAGAGTATAAAGTGGAGTAAGGTAGGGTAGAGTAAAGTACTGTAGATTAGTCTGGAGTGTAGCACAGCAGTGCAGAGTAGAGTACGGTAGAGCAGAATAAAGTGGTGTAGAATAGAGTATAGTGAAGGAGTTCAGAGTAGTGTGGAGTACAGTAGTGTAGAACAGAGCAGTACAGCAGTGTCGAGAAGAGTCAAGTAGAGCTGAATAGAAAACAGTAGAACAAGGTAGACTAGCGTAGAGTACAGCAAACAGAACAGAGTAGAGTGATCTGTAAATAGTGTAGTGTAATGTTAGAGTATGGTAGAGTAGAGTAAAGTAGTATAGAATAGAGTTTAGTAGAGTAGAGTAAGGTATACTTTATACAGTAGTGTTGTATAGAATAGAGGCGAGAGGGCTGGAACAGTGTAAAGTGCCCCTGGTGCTGCTACATCAAGCTTAAATCCTTCAGTCCAACGTCCTACTGGAGACACTGTCAATAGAGTCTCAAATGTATTAATATTTTACTTATCTCTGTTTATTTATTTGACTTTTATTATCCATCCATTCGTCCACCTGGTAATACGTTCTACACTTTTAACACTGTTCATAGGGAATTGTTTTGCTCCTGGAAATAATCAGAGTCGACGGTGTAGTTTTTAATAATGAAAATATGATTTATCTGGGGTGGGACTGTCGCCTCGGACCTCCAGAATCTGGGTTCGATTTCCACCTCGGGGTCTGAATGTTCCCCCCGTACATGCAGGTTAGGATAACTGCTGTTAATGTGACACTCCCAAATTGCCTGTAGTGTGTGAATGAGCGTGTTTGTATGTGTGTGTGTGCATATATATATATATATATATATATATATATATATATATATATATATATATATATATATATATATACCCTGCAATGGATTGGCGGCCCGTACAGGGTGTACCCCGCCTCGTGCCCTAAGTTTCCTGGGATAGGCTCCAGGCCCCCTGTGACCCTGTATACAGGATAAAGCGGTATAGATGGTGAGTGAGTGATTGTGTGAGTGATTTAGCTGTTCAAGGGTGAAGTTCAGTGCAGTTTGGCAGCAGGGGAGGGAAGAGGACCTCATTGAGACAGAAGAATAGCATGACTGCCCTCTAGTGGTAACTCGCTCTCTCTCTCTCTCTCTCTCTCTCTCTCTCACACACACACACACACACACACACACACACACACAATTAACTCAATGTTAATTTTGTGTGTGTGTTTCTTTAATGTGTGTGTGGCTTCTTTAATTATTATTAAAATATTGAGGCAAACCGTTGCCTATGACGTCATGTCACATGTCCGACTGGTGACGATCGGTCGGAACAGAGAGCTCGCTCCTGATTGGTCGAATTCACTGAGCGCCCGCCTCCAACCCGGATGTTTTGTATCCGAGAAGCTCATGGAAGTCCCGGATGATGTGAACCGCAGTTTTAACTCCGCCGAGTCAGGCCGTGGTCATGCTGCCTGACGCAGAAGGTTCGTGTCCGTTTGTAGAGGACAGTTTCAGCCGCTTTCCGTCTCAGAGTAACATCTACGGGCTGTGCCAGGCGGGCGAACACGGGCTGCTGGCCGCCACTCTGAAAGGGAAAGTGGTGTGTTTCAGATACCAGGACCTGCAGCAAAGAATCCGACCCGTGGCTAAAGAGGTGCAGTTTACCTACATACCGGGTAACTACACCAACTCACACTGATCATGATTTACAAAGTGGTGGGGGGGCTATAGATGATTAATTCAAAAGGAATCGACTCATAAATGAGAATAAGTCCGTGCGCGAGTCGGTTCATGAATCACAAAATAAATTTGATCAACCCCCCCCCCCAAGAAAGTAATACTTAATTCACTAATGTTACAGTTAGTATGATTGATGTGATGCCTTCCGTGCTAGAGTTAATATAATTGGGTTTAATTAAATTAATTAAATAAAATTAGTAAGGAATCGACTCATGAATTAGATTCAGTCCGCGCGAGTCGGTTCATGAATCACAAAATATATTTGATAAAATATGGTCTTTTTCTTTCTTTCTTTTCTACAAATGTACTTAACGTACTTATATAACAGATACAACTAATGTATATGGTTGATAATAAGTACTAAAGGAAGTGTAATTGTATTTAATATATAGAAGAATCATTTTACATAATGAATCTCACAATTGAACTGATTCTTCTATTAAAGTTATAGTAAGTATATTTTGTCAAAAATTTGTAACTGTGTATGAATTTAATTAGTTACTCCTGGAGGTGAGCGCTTAAGGTAAAATTACGTATTGTGAAACGCATTGTCCCATAAGAAATAATGTAAATGCAGATAATCCGTTCCAGCCACACACAAATATTACCAATTTCCAACACTATAATCATATTGTTGCATATAAAAACAATCAAAACATTTAGAAAATACATGTAAATGAAGTAAAATATGAAATAAATAGATATTGAACCTCACTTAACATTCATATACGATTCCTATCGGCGCCGGCTGCTTTAAAAACCAAACTGAAAGCGGCTACCGTCTTTGATGACATTTTCAAGACCCAGTGTGCTACGTCTTCGTTTTGGCTCGTTTGTATATCGAGGTGCTGGTCTTAATGTGTTTTCCTTAATCCAGACGTAGCGTGTGATGCCTGGAAGCTCACAACCACACTGTTTAATTTAACCTAGGGAAAACTGGTCTTGGGGTGTGCTAACTTTTGCTCCATATGTTGTAGTCCAATACTTCTTTGAAGATTTTCAAATGATAGTGATGTAATTCTGCTTTCACAAACTGTGTGTGTGTGTGTGTGTTTCCTCCATACAGTCGATGCTGAAATCGTGTCTATCGATGCGTTTAACAAGTCTGCCCCGAGCAGAGGCCTGGTGGTGGGAATCACCTTCATTAAGGTCCACTTTTTACTTTGTCGTTCAGTTCTTCTTTTTGCTCTCAGAAATATTTAGCCCTGGGATGAGTTCAGATCCCAGAGTTAAATAATAATCGCCCTCACTCACTCTGTCTCTCCCTCAGGACTCGGGTGATAAAGCCACACCGTTCCTGAACATCTACTGCGAGTACGAGCCGGGGTCGGAGTTCAACCTGGAGTCCATCGCTCGTAGGTCACACAGTCGCCACACACACATACACACACACTTGTTGTGATGCTGTAACCTGATGGGTTTGTGTGCGTGTGTTCCTCACAGAGAGCTGCCTCAACCTGGAGCTGCAGTTCACTCCGTTCCAGCTCTATCATACCGAGTGAGTCAACACCTCACACTCCTGTGACCGCGCGCCACCTCATGAGTGTTTAGAGCATTGTTTAGAGTCATAAGTATGTTGTTGCACAGTAAATTGTGTGTGTGTGTGTGTTCAGAGTGCAGTATGATGAGGGTCAAAGAGAGACTGTGTTCCTGCTCAGTGGACACGATCAGCGTATACACCTCTATACAGAAGTAAGCTGTGTGTGTCGTAAATTTAAATAAAGTCTAGTTTTGTCTGATCAGTTAAATAACCTCTCTCTTTCTCCCTTTCTTTTCTCTCTCTCTCTTGGTCTTTTTCTCTCTCTTTTTTCTTTCTCCTTCTCTTTCTTTTTTGCTCGCAATTATTTTTTCACTCTCTCTTTTCTGTCGCTTTTTTCTTTTCCTCTCTCTCTCTCTCTCTTTCTCGGATGGACAGAACGCTTCACTGCACCAGTTCGAGGAGCAGCCGGTCGAGCGCTTCTTCCCCGAGCTGACCGATCTACCCAGCAAGTGAGTGTGTGTGTGTGTTCATGAACACACTTCCTTCACTGCACTGATCTCTCAGGACTTCAATACTGTCCGAGGTCCGAGCTGATGATGTCACCTACAAAGGTGGTCAAGTAGGATAGATACTTGTTTTCATCATTATTATATCATATCATTATGTTATTAAGTAATGTGTGTGTGTGTTGCAGTGTGTTGTGGATGAACGTTTTGAGTATCGACGGCGGTCGTCGGCTCACGGCGTTCGGCTGTCAGAACGGCTGCGTGGGGCTCGCGCTCGTCAACCAGAGAGGACCTGGTAACACAAACACAGACACACACACACAGCGATGTTTGAACTGACAAAAATATAGATTGTGCATTTGTATTGTAATCTGTTGACCGTGTGTGTGTGTTAGAAATCCTGCAGAGTTGGCGTTTGCAGCAGGACAGTCCCATATCCACAGTGTTACTCTTCCCTTTAAAGGTGGCAGCACAGAACAGCAGCACAGAAGGTGTGTGTGTGTGTCGTGATCTTGTATAAGTTGATTGTGTTTATGGTATATTTGTAAGCTTAGTAAGCTGTGTGTGTGTGTGTGTGTGTGTGTGTGTGTGTGTGTGTGTGTGTGTGCGCGCGCACGCGCGCGCAGGGGAGCAGGTGATGGAGTATAACCTGTTGGTGGGCAGCACTATTGAGATGGCGGTGGTTTACAGGTGAGGATCAGATGCCTTGATGAACTAAAACTATTGGCACCCCTTTTTATTCAGCTGGTGCTATTGATTGATTTATCAGCTGTACATCTGAGTGAGTGTGTTATAGGAGATCGGCATGAAGCTTGTGTGTGTGTGTGTGTGTGTGTGTGTGTGTGTGTGTGTGTGTGTGTGTGTGTGTGTGTGGTCAGAGATGTAGAACGGTGCGGCGTGAGCAGCCCGGTGTGTTTAGCGGGCAGCGATCAATGTGATGCCATGCTGTGTGCCCTCCTTATCGACCTGGACTTTGACGGACAGCTGGAGGTGCTGCTGGGAACATACGGACAGGTACGTGTGTACACACACACACACAGACACACACACACATACAGACAAACATTCGACAAGTTCTCGCTTCCATCTTGCACAGGACTTGCTCTGCTACAAGTTCCAGCAGCCTGCAGGCAGCGCAGAGGGGCGGTTCCAGCTGATGTGGAGGCGGAGCTTCAAGAGCCCCGTGCTGTCAATCATCTACCTGGACCTGACTGGGGATGGACTGAAGGAGCTGGCCATTCTGACCATAAAAGGACTGCATATACTACAGGTCAATGTTCATCCATGCAGAAATTCATGTAAAAAAAAAAAAAGTGTGTAAAGATTTTCATGTAAAGATTGTGTTCTGTTTATGTTCTGATGTATAATTTGACATACTGGTGTTAGTTGGTTAAGAAAAAAAGAATAAATAAATAAATAAATTCCGTTGACCCACAGGGTTCTGCTTTAGGCCCGGTAGTATTCTTGACACTTTGTTAGCACCCTGCAATTTTTTGTTTTTCACAGTACTGTGCTGTATCATCTCTTGTCTTATTCCTCATATTTATTCCGTTCCCCTCACGCTCTCTCTCTCTCTCTCTACAGCACAGTCTCAGCAGCACGGCCGATCTCGTTCTGCAGCGGCTGGCCGACAGAGTGGCCAAGCTCTCCACCGTGCCTGAATCGCAGCCAATCACAACGCAGGACACTGAACTATGAGGGACTCAGGAGCACCTCATCTATTCGTGCACTACCAGGGACGTGGGCAGCCATTTTGGATCCGTCACACTTGCTATAGTTACGTTTGTGGAACGCCACCTGTTTTAAGACAACATTAGAAATCTCGACCTGTTGGTTGTTTTCACTTGAGTTTATAAGTGTCTGAGGGACTGTGTGTTACCCATAATGCACTGCGAGCGAACAATACATTCAGAAAAATGGCTGCCAGAATTGAGCTGGTCGTAGTTTTTGCGTCTCTTTGCTCTTTTCTACTCGTTCCACATTTCATATTGATTTGACGTACTGACGAAACGCTGCTGGCCGTCATTATGTAGCAACATTTAATCATCTGACAACGCGGCGAAGATGTGTGATGCAAACATTTAATAAGCACTGTCTTAGTTTATTTATTTATTTGCATTAAAAATTGTAATGTTACACATCATCGACAACTCACAAATACATAAGTGATCATTCTTCAATGAAACGAATTGTCTGTTGTTATTTGTTTCTCTGTATGTCTCTTTTTAAAGCATGTCTGTCAATTTTTTGGAAAAGTGAAAAATGAATAGGGAAGTCCTAACAAGTGACAGTTTTTGAGTCTTTAAACAGAATACAGTATATAAATTCCATCATTGTTAAGGATTCAGTACACAAATCAATGATAAAAAAAAAACACCACAAAGAAAATTAATTGAGGAGGGAAAGAAAACCTAGATACAGTAACAAGATGTATTTGGCCAAACCTGCAATGACGTTGCATCCGTACACTAATACATACACTGTATATCAATATGGAGTTGGCCCCCCCACTCTTCTTGGAAAGCTCTCCACAAGTGGGAATTCGTGCCCATTCATTCTGTAGAGCATTTATGAGGTCAGGCAGTGATGTTGGACGAGAAGGTCTGACTCACAATCTCCGTTCCAGTTCATCCCAAATGTGCACGATGGGGTTGACATCAGGGCTCTGTGTTCGGGCCGATCGAGTTCTTTCACACCG
Organism: Clarias macrocephalus; assembly: GCA_011419295.1. Classification (NCBI taxonomy): domain Eukaryota; kingdom Metazoa; phylum Chordata; class Actinopteri; order Siluriformes; family Clariidae; genus Clarias; species Clarias macrocephalus. The sequence continues at coordinate 25,761 of JAAGKR010001478.1, forward strand.
AACTCATCAAACCATGTCTTTATAATACTTGCTTTGGGCACAGGGGCGGAGTCATGTTGGAACAGAAAAGGGCCTTCACCAACTGTTGCCACAAAGTTTACAAAAAGCATAGCATTGTCCAAGATGGTTTGGTGTGCTGAAACATTAAGATTGCCCTTCACTCGTCAACATTTCATATTGATTTCACGTGTTGACGAAACGCCGCTGGCCGACATTATTTAGCAACATCTGATAACACTGCGAAGAAAGAAAGCTTGTCAAGATGTGTGACGCAAAAAATTTATTTATTTATTTGATTTGCATTACAAAATTGTGTCATTACACATTAGCAACAACTCACAAATAAATAAGTTTTGACGTTGTTCAATTTGTCACTTTTTAAGGCATGTATCTGTAAAAAATGTACTAAATACATTGAGGACATACGTTTTCATATATTTTGGAATCTACAGTTTGTCTATTACTGATACTTTCTGCCATTTTCGAGTGGAAGTACTTCACTTCTTGTTCTTCTTTGTTGTTTAACGGCAGTTGGGATCCAGTAGGTTACATCACCGCCAACCTTAGTCTCCCTCGTCTTCCCAGTCACTTAAAACCACATTTTCAGCCCAGCCTTCCTTAAAACGTCTAATGCATCGTTCCCTGATCTTATCTTGAACTCGTCGTCTGCTTCATCCGGCACTTCCACAGACTCTTACTCTTTCTTCTCAACACGTTTCCCTCTCATAACCACTCTGCGCCTTTAGTTGGAGTTCTGTAGGTTGCGTCACCGCCACCTATAGATCTCTCTCTCTCCTCAGATTCCCGGTCCTTTCCAGTCTGGTCTTCCCAAAAACAACATTAACTGCTTCCTTCCCTGATCAGTAACGCCCCATTCTTAAAGACTCTTAAAATTGCCCTCTGCTCTCCGTAGATCTTGGAGGTGTGCCACCATACCCTCACTCGACAGTCTCACTCGACAGCATTCGCCACAGAGTCCCATTGGCTGTTGACTCAGTGTAAACAGAGTCCTATTATGATTGTTGTGTCCAATTCTTAGTCTGCTAATACCTCCTCTTTTCGTTTCAGCCTCCTTATCACATCTACTGTCCTGTATTAAATGCAAATATTTCTCTTTTGCACTCTACATCTTTCCCCTCTGACTTTGACAATGTGATATGGACCTTGATCGATGTTCACTTTTTTGTTGCTTCTTTTGCCGACTCGTCTGCTCTCTCGCTTCCCCGGATACCCGAATGGGTTGAGATCTACAGGAAATAGACATTTTTCCCTTATCTAACTATTCTTGAGTTAGCTAACAATATACCTGTACTAAGGATTGTAAGATACTGATGCTGACTCACCACAAATCACCACATTTCAGTGATTAACCTTCTCAGCAATCACTCAGGCAATCGGACATTCTCTTGCTACTCTCTAATTTGTAACTAGATATAATAACTGCAGTTCCAGTTTCCTCTGATTCCTGGTCCTTGAACCCATCTGTGACGACATGTACACTATCTTTAGATTTCCGAAATTGGCATTCAGTTAGAAAATTACATTTTAATAACGATATTTTAGTTAGTCTTGACTGGCATTGTTACGTTATGTTCGCTCTGAAGCAGCGAAATGTTGTACAAATTCAGATTCATTCAGGGCTTCAGGTGCAGTCGGTTTCATCTGTAAATTACTGTCGTCTTTTTTTTTTTCTTTGCAGGTTTTTTCATTTGAACTGCAAATAAATACTAAGATGTAGCGCCATACTATCATCCCTTAAAATACTATATGCTAAAAGACATTCATATTATATTAAAAGTTAAATGGGTGTTTTATCAGACACAAAATATCACAGGAAGGGAGCAGGTAGGCAGGAGCTATAGTGCAGACATGGCAGACATCTAAATGTGAGGATGTCAATGAGGTTTTTGTTTTGCACCAAGGTGGAGACACTAGAGCAGAAGAAGTGACAGCTCCAAGAAAAACCTTTATGAGCACTGCAGTTTACTCCAGGAAACTTCAGGAATGTCATCAATCGAAGCTGAGCTGTTTGCTTTTTGGTATAAAGTTACCCAACAGCAATGTGACAAACTGGTAGAGAGACAAAACACAGGAAAGCTGTAATTATTCCACCAAATACTGATTTCTTAATGTTATTTAGCCCAAACATTAACACAATTTGTTTACAAATGATTTGCATTTTGTTTTACTTAGTTATTAATGCTCTGCAAATACTGCATGATCTTGGGTTATATCTAAATAACAATAGTTATATTTCGAATTTTAGGAGAAATATTGTCAGCAGTAAGAAAAAAAAAACATAAGAAACCGATTATTTTTTACAATATTTTTTATTTAAATTTTTTCCAGAGCTGTGTAGAGGGAAAAATAAGGCTGTTTGTGTTTTCTAAATTTATTTGGTTGCACAGGGTTGGCTGGGTTGGTGCGGGAAATTGAATCCCAGTCCAACCCTGGATATAGCTATACTCTTCCCAACACTCCTCCAGGACTCTTTTCGTCAGGTGGGGTTCTCAATCAAATAGTAGCCCCATAACATTTTCCAGATTTTTCACATACATTTTTAGAATATATTCCTTGATTTTCCTATATTCCTTGAGTCTTGTAAAATACCTGACTTTTGTTTTGTTTTTTTTTCCTAATGAAAAGTGAAATGCCAATTTTATTACCAATTTTTCAACTTAATTTAATCTACTTTGCAGTTCCCGGGTTGTGTGTTCAACACTTCTTTCCTGTTTCCATAAAGCTCCATCATCTGGAAAAAAAAACAAACAAACACACAATTTCCCTACATCAGATGAGATATTTCCAAAATATAATTTATGATAATAGAGAACAGAGTTGGACTGGAATTTTCTGATCCTTTCTGACCTTATTTTTTTGTTCTTCTGTCCAAAAAGTCCTTAACCCAATCAAAGAGTTTCCCTCTAATTCTCATCATGTTTTGTTTAGCAGTCCCTCTTTCCACAGCAACTGCTTTGTAGGCTTTTACCACATCAAATAATACCGCAGCCACTGTCTTCAGTACTCTTCACTCATCATTTTTTAGTATACTCTTTTCCAGTAAGTATACTAGCCTGTCATTTACCATTCGTTCCATCAGTTTACAGACATGCAGTGTCAACGCAATTGGTCTATAATTGCTGCTATAAATTTGCAGTTTTGCGGCAGATTATAAAACGGATATTTTACTGCACATGCATCAAACTGTGGGCGCGTCCTAAATCAACCGCTGGACCGAATTTAGTTAAACATTTGCAGTACTTAGATCTCTGCCTGAAGTTTAACCTGCACCATAACTGAAATCTAAATGTTGAGTAAAAGTGATGTTATGAACAGTTATGCGCTGGATTTATTCATCTACTTTAAAATAAGCTACTAATGCGCTGCTGTCTCAATGTAAACAAACACCTGCACCAATAGATATTAATTAGAAAAGATAAAGTGAATATTTTTACTAGGATTAGTTCATATTTTCAATTTTGCTGAAATAACAGCGCTGAAGTCGTTTTAAGACAAAACTCTCAAAAATCTTTATCCGATCTACTTTTTCCATTTCTCATCTGTGATTCTCTCTCCGATTACCGAACAGCGAGTGTATTTGTCTGACCACCAAAGAAGTACAACTTAGTGTAAACAAGGCGTCAGATACTCGACCTTACAGAATGTGATTTCTGTGTATTAATAAGTTAGACACAGAGTTCTGCTGTACAGAGAGACACACAGACATGTACGTGGGCTTCAACCTGAAATAATAATAATATCACTGATTATATTAAAGATCAGCAGATTATTTTTAGCTTTAACCTTTTAACTATGTATTTTTTTTAGCTAGTCATTCAATAACAGATTTCATGTTGGCAGGCTTTGCTGAAATGGGGGCGTGGTCTGACTCTGATTCCGAGCTAATGAAAAACGCCCCACGGGAGGAGCTCGACCACATGAAGCCCCGCCCCCGGTATTTAGCGCATCTGCACTCGGCTCGGCGTCTCAGTTTTCCGCTTCGCAGTTTGTCCTCGTCGGTGCCGCCGTCCTTCCGCTCCCATTTTAAAACGCTGTATTCGGGACAAGATGGCGTCCGCAACGAGTCGTTACTACAGTGAGGGCGGGAGAGCCACGAAAAGGCAGAAGACGGACAGCGACGGAATGACCACGGTACGCGGCGGGGGGTTTGGTTAGTTCTGACTTCGCGGTGTGGAAGAGGTTTGCGTAACTTGGAGAGACTTCGCCCGCTATAACCGACATGCTAACACGGCTATCGCTAAAGCTAACTTAGCATGCTAGCCAGCTGTATTTTTTTTTGTTTGTCAAGGCGCGCTCGCGAGGCGTTTCTTTACGTATTTTATATCCGCGTTTTTGTTTGTTTACAATCATACATTACTTTTTTTTCTTTTGTTGTTTGTCTCGTTTTTCGGTATTTTCTGCTAACACTTCGGCTCGTTTGGGATTTCTCTCAGCGCTTATTGTTCTTACAGCCGTGTTAGCAATGTTAGCTCGCCCGTGTAGCTCGATACAAATCCTAAACGTGCACGTCTTAATAGATCATATTAAATAAATGAAAAAAATATATATATATATTTGTCTTGATTATGACGTGTTTGTGTTTTTTAGGAGGTTTATGAGGACCCTCATAAGCCCCTGCCGTCTCTGGTGGTGCACATTCGCGGTCTGGTGGACGGCATTACCGAGTCTGACCTGGTGGAGGCGCTGCGAGAGTTCGGCACGATCAGGTACAACACTAGAGCAGGAGAACCATGGTGTGTGTGTTTTTTTTTTTATTATAAACTCCTCATTCTCATTGGTTGTGTGTGGTTTTTTTTTTGTTTTTGTTTTAAAGCTACGTTGTACTGATGCCAAACAAGCGCCAGGCTCTGGTGGAGTACGAGGACATGGGCGGCTCATGCAACGCCGTGACATACGCCAACGACAACCAGGTGTACATCGCCGGCCGCCCGTGCTACATCAACTACTCCACCAGTCAGAAGATCTCTCGGCCCGGCGACTCGGGAGACGCCCCGAGTGTCAACCACATCCTGCTCTTCACCATCATGAACCCCATCTACCCCATTACCTCGGTGAGTTTTGCTCGAGATGTTAATGTGTCGTTAAATAATGTGTCGTTAAATAATGTGTTGTTAATGTTATGGACGTATCCTTACTGTCTGTTGTTCGCAGGACGTCCTGTACACTATCTGTAATAACTGTGGGCCCGTGCAGAGGATCGTCATCTTCAGGAAGAACGGCGTCCAGGCCATGGTGGAATATCCTTTTTTTTAAGTGTTTAATGATGAGTCCTGAAGCGTATTGTTCCCAAGATGGTGTATACGTTTGTTACCGTGTATACATCAGAAATCGTGTAGAACCTCTACTTGTCACCCCAATGACTCCAAAATGTTACTATTTTCCCTTTTTTCGTTTCTAATAGAAGTGAATCGGTCATCAGAATTGTTTTCAGTTTGATTTGTCGTGACTGATACTGTACTGACAGTTATTAGCTCAGAAGCTTCCTATTGCCGTGACAGAATTTAATAAATTTTTAAGATTTGCATGTAAATCAGAACGTTTATAAAATCACAACACTTCAAATTGGCACCCGAGAATCATATTGTATTGGGAGGTGACTGGTGATTCCCACCCCTATTATACATTGTTTTGTGATAATACAGGTTTGCGTTTGACGTAGTAAAATGTTGCATTTCCTCTAGAATCCTGCAGGTGATGTGCCTTTATGGTACAAGCTAGTATTATTTATTTAGAAATATGATTACGATTAAGTGGTGGTATATTAATTGACATCGTATCACATGACTCCTTTTCTTTCTACTTTTTTCTCTGTTGTTTTTGCTAATATAAAGTGTGTGAATTCCTTAACTCTGTGCTCACGTTCGATTCGGTTCAGAGCGCTCAGAGAGCTAAAGCGTCACTCAACGGAGCCGATATCTACTCCGGATGCTGCACACTCAAAATCGAATACGCCAAGGTATTACGCTGTCTTCGCTTTTTATTTATTTTTGGCCACACCCCTAAATGGGACTCGAGACAAAATTTATTTTCCCTTTCCGCAGCCGACTCGTCTTAACGTGTTCAAGAACGATCAGGACACTTGGGATTACACCAATCCGACTCTGAGCGGCCAAGGTAAATCTCTCTCTCTCTCTCTCTCACACACACACACGTATGTATACACACTGTTCCTGGGTCTTATGTGGTCAAGCTTCCTGTAGTGACATCACTGTGGAATTCACCAACAGAAAGGTCACCTCACGGCGGTGTCACTACAGCTCATTTTTTCATGCACAGACACACACGTGCGAAAACACACGGGCACTCAATTCGATATTAATGATTACACCCAGGCTGACGTGCACCTCAGCTTCTCTGTATGTGTCTGCACCACCAGTTCGCATGTCACTCGTGTCGTTGTCGAACACACAAGCATGCGTCACTCACTCGCACTCGGTTAGAGGAACCCTCCCTTCCCTCCTCGCTCACTGTCAGTCACTCCGCATGGCGCTGCACCCAGAGCACACATGGTGGAGACGCTTACTTTTGTCTTCTTTTTTTTTTTTTCCCCCGCTCTGAATGTCAATCTAGTTACTGAGACGCTGGTAGGATTAGGTTTTCATAGCAAGGTTTGATGGGAGTTTAATCAGGTGCCTGATCAGAAAGTTATCAACGGCTCAGGTGGGTTAATGCTCGCTCTGGGGTTTGAGTCGTTCATTTGCTGGTAGATTGGTTTCTATTCATCTGAGGTGCTTGATCGGCTCTCCTGAATGGTTTTAGGGGCGCTTTCACTTTAGGCACAATTGATTTCTGCTGATGTGTAATTCTGTTCTCAAGTGGAATTGGTTCCATAATCGATTCGATCCGTGCCCATCTTTTCCAGTGGACTAGGGCTCAGTTCCCAAGAGTGGAATGATTGTGTTCTCATTTATCAAAATTTACCAGACTTTTGAGGTCTGTTGTTCTCACAGGTGGTGCTTGGACCCCTAATTTGAGAGCGGCCCAAAACTCCCCCTTCAGACTTTTTTGTTAGCAGAATGATTCTCATTCATCAAAATTATCCGGACTTTTGGGTCAATTGTTCTTGGACCCTGATCTGAAAACGCCTCTGGTGTGGAGGTGTGAATTGGTATTGAACCTGGAGGAACTGTGTGCATCGTCGGTAACAATTGTTGTCGCCAAAAACACCCCTTTCCTCTTGTTTGTCCAGGTGGTCCGATTCACACCTCTTTTAAAACAGACATTTCGTGTCCCTGAAGGTGTTTCCAGCCTTCCATAGAGATGCAGATTTTGAGAAGCCCCTCGGATGTGTAGTCGAACCCCAGTAATCTTGACCATTCCATGGTTCAAAGCTTTTAAGTTTGGTAGTAGTATTTGTAAGGTTCAGCACTTTCCTTAATTGTCTAATAACTGGTTTAGGGGCTATAATGTTGTAGTGAGCGAGCAAACATGTAATCATCAGTATCTACAGAACATTCCAGTCATTTTTATGTACATTTTATGTTGTCTACAACACCAAACTCACGGGACATTTTCAAGCGGCACTCATATACTCCGAAAACGAGCATCCTTCACCAAACATGCTCCTCTTCAAACACGTGGAAACAATCACATGGAGGCACATCTTAAAACGTCAAAACATCATCACATGGAACAGAAACATCACAGAGACGCCCCCGCTCCAGATTCACACGGAAATCCCAGAACGCGCTCAGGCTCCACGTCAAGACGGCGACTCCACCGCCATAACATATCCACCATCACCACAAGTCAACCATGACATGACACGCAGACACTAAGGCAGATTGTAAGAAGAGGTGGGAGGATCATACACCCTGTTCACTGTCTTGTTTCTTTGGTGTGCGGGCTAACGCGTGTCGTTTATAGATACGTTTGCTACCGTCGCTCCACATTCAATTTTTTTCAGTTCTGAGCAGACATTGCCATTCCAAGATCCTGACATCACCAGGTTCAGAGCTTCGGCACGCCGAGCTCACGTTCCCCACGACAGCACACAGAGTCCGAGGCTGTTGCCGCACCACACAGGGGGCCGTCAAAACACGCCGGGATGTCGCACCACCAAAGGATCATCAGTGCACATACCGTCAGGATCTAATGCTACATGCCGAGCAGACACTACCCAAGTCCAGAATCGTCATTGCTCACCACACCGAGCAGATTTCTCTCTCAATAGATGCCACGAACCGCATGTCACACCCTGTAGTTCAGTCTGTCATAATCACCGCACAGGCACAAGCCTCGACATCGTCATGACAGCACATCAAGCACCACAGTACCCCCTCCCACCGGGACACCACTGCGGTCAACAGCACATTTTACAGCAGGATCACTGAAGTGTGTACATGAAGACACGAGCACCGAACACAGTAGAACTAGAGCTTCGTCATCCCTCCTTAAGCCCTCTCTCACTCTTTCTCACTCTCTCTCACTCTTTCTTTGAGGAGTCAGGTCCTTCTCTGTCTCTCATTCTCCTTTCTCTTTGCTAACCGAGAGCGGCGATGCGTATTCTGACTGACGTTACGCCTTCCGTGTGACACAGGTTCGGATTAGCTCGGCCGCTACAGTGGCGTCTGTCCTCAAAACCGCCACCCTGTGTCTGCAGCCCCTCCTTCTGAACGGTAAGCACCGTGTGTTTGTGTGTGCCTGCAAACCACCCCTCTCAAGGCAGCCTCAAAGCTCTTGGAAGTCTGACTAAAAGCTCAAAGGAGAACGAGAGCCGGTGCCCGGGAATCCCATATTTGGGTTGAAGGAACAGGGTTTACGGGGCAAAGCGTCTCTCGTGCAACCAGTTGCTCCTCCTGGGATACTCATACCACCGTAAGTAAGTACCGCCGACAAAACACCAGTTGTGCGGCCTTTCAGCCCTGGCAGCTTGCATACAACACGAGTTGCCCCTTTTAAAACCTGTTGGTGTGTCCAATGAAAGACTTTTTTTTTTTTTTATGCCTCGAATAAAGACAATTACTATTCCACACACTAAACCAGGTGCAGTCTTGATTATCAATTGTATTTTGTTAGGCTTTAAAGGGAACATATGGGTCTGTATTAAATCCTGGAAGTGTCTATGCTTTTGAGTTCCTGATACCTGGTGGGCCGATGGTGTAGAGAAGGGGACCACCAAGTCTTGGTGGTAAAGAAAGTTTAGAGCTGTTACTTGGGTCAGTCAGAGAAGGTCTTGGTGAGGTTCCTGAGTGACACGACACAAGAGCACTCGCCCTGCTGGTGAGGGAACGAAGGTTAGACTTAACAGTAATTCCGTAGCCACTTGTCTGCCAGGTGGAATGGTGTTCCAGTCACAGCGACACTTAGCAGTTCAGGGGGTTGGTTAGCTCGGGTATATAGAAGACACACGGCATTCGAGAAAGTTGGTTTCATGTTGGCCTTCACCATCACCAGTTGGTAGCTGTTACATATCGAGATGGTTGGTGGGAAGTAAGACGAGATCGTCTTGATACAAAACCCAATAATTTCTCTCAAAAGAAACTTTAAGATGTTCTGGTCAAGCGAGGATCAGATTGAGGGTTAAGAACAGTACGAACTTGCTTGTTGGTGCAATTTCTATAACCTTTAATGAGTAACAGCTGGTACTCCTCCAACAAGCTAACGAGTAACCCCTCTGAAACTAGCTTGATATCCAGTCTGATAGTGATCTAGTTCCCCAAATCACCAACCTTGGGCAAAACCCACAATGGTCATGTGCTCGATGCCCTCTAGGTTTTAAAAACGCATATTTGAATGAAACCCTTCTCGTAGTTAGCTAGCTACAATACAACGTGTGCATTAACGGTGTATGATTTTTAAAAATAATAAATAGGTCTCACATGATCTAGATCTTTTTTTTTTTTGAGCTACTCATGTTATCTTGTGTGAACTTGTTTTTCCCGTGTTGCTTTTATTTCTGCATGTCTGATGTGTGTATACCTGTGTCCGTACAGATGCTGATTCAGACGGCAATTGGAACAGTTCTCAAGGTGTGTGTTTGCGCGAGATTTAAGATATTTTAATCTGAAGCAAAATACCAAAAGGTTGTGTGTGTGTGTAGGGGGGGGGGGTAACTTGCTTAAACAACAAATTTCTTAATTTTTTTTCCCCTCTTCTTGATGAACAAGTTGTTTCATGTTAGATGTTGCCCCACCATGTGGTGTTTTAGAGACCTAACGCTGTTTTCATAGCCAGGCTCTCTTGCATGCCAGTCACAACTGCACCTACCCCCTTCCCCACCCCTCCCTCTCTCTTTATCGCTTTCTTTCTCTTTAGCCTGTTAATCTGATTGGTTTGTGTGTGCTGCCCCTCAAAGCTGATTGGCCCTGGTGTGTGTGTGTTTTATGTTTGTTCTCTCTGTCAGACCCCACAACAAACCCAAACAAGCGCCAGAGGCAGCCAGCTCTGCTAGGAGACCACCCGCCCGAATATGGTTAGTCACCATCACTCTCTCGCACACACTGCTGAAGCCCTGCTCACTTTAATAAAAATAAATAAATAAACCATGCATCTGCTGCGCATGGCCAAGCTCTGCACAAAATGACCTGCGATGTCCTGGTCACCTGATTAGACCACTTCAGAATCATCTTGCAAGAATGTTCCTTGGGTTGCATGATCTGTTTTGCTTTATGCAAGGAAATATACCCATTTAAAAAAATTTTTTATGGTTTTGCATATGTGTTTGTTTTATACAAATAAAGACGTAATATTGTCAGAATAAGCTAATTTAACAAGCTTTCATGCTTTAACATCATACAAAGGTGGAAGATCAGTGAATGGATCAATCTAAATCGTTCCCCAGGTGGGAACTCGTTTCATCTGAGGGTCAGCCTTTAGGTAATGCTAAATAACCAGCATGTAATTAGCAAGTTAATGAAGATGAGTTAGCTGTATCTATGGAGAAAGAAGTAGGTGGCTCTTAAAGATGAGTCACATAGTGCAGTGTTGAACGTTTACGTGTCGCGCCTTTTGCACACTCGGGTTTATTCTTTTTTTTGTAAACAGCCTGCAACTTTCTCATCATCCTGTGACCTGGTTGGTTTTTAGACACATGTGAACAGCCCCTTATCTGACTTTTCCATTGTCTTCTGTTCCATTTCACTTGTCTTTCTCTTTTTCCTCCAGGCGGTCCTCAGAGCGGTTACGGTCACTACGACGAAACGTACGGCCCCCCTCCCCCACACTACGAGGGCCGGGGGATGAGGCCACCTCTGGCCCGCACACGCGGCGGTCCTCGCTACGGCGGCCCTCAGTACGGTCACGGCCCTCCTCCCGATTACGCCGCTCAGGCCGACTCTCCCGTCATCATGGTTTACGGCCTCGACTCCTTCAAGATAAACGCTGAGCGCATTTTCAACATCTTCTGTCTCTATGGCAACGTCGAGAGGGTGCGTTTCCTTGTGTTGATGATGATGATGATAACTTTTTAAACTGGTGCCGAGTGCAAAGGTGCTTAACATAAGTGTGTGTTCAGGTGAAGTTCATGAAGAGTAAGCCTGGCGCTGCCATGGTGGAAATGGGGGACTGTTACGCAGTAGAGAGAGCAATCTCGCATCTCAACCACACCATGCTCTTCGGACAGAAACTCAACATCTGGTATGTTCCTACTGATCCAGCACACACTTGGCTTTTGCATCCCCACCTACTTGTCCTCTACATGCACTATATACTGTGTGTTTCTAGTAGATTAGTATTGGGGATTACCTAAAAGGCTAATAACCGACATTTCAGTCCAGGAGCACAAAAAGGTCTGTCCCGATGGTGAATAATCCTCATTTCAGAAAATCCTCACCAAAACCGAGTTCAGTACAGTGGAAAACAGCTCTGAGATAAAGATGACAGAATGAAAAGGATTCCCCTCGCGATTTAAAGGTGCAGAGACAACACTGATTCATTTTCTTAGGTGTGGTTATGGTATTTGGCCACATGATGGCAGTGTGGGAAAAGGGGACCGATTTAGTCAAGTGGCTTGGTTTGCTTTACATCGTATATTGGTGTCAAAGGCGCATAAGACTAACTTTGTCAGACTTGAGAACAAATCCAACTTGCGAACAGAATTGCCAATGTGCTCCAGGAATGGAATATTCGTAAGTAGGCGACACCCTGTATATATTACAGTGTCTGTTAAAATGGTAGTAGGAGGATGCTGTGCTCTGTAGTGTTTTTGTCATTAACATGCCCGTTTCCTGTGACGCAGCGTGTCGAAGCAGCAGGCTATAATCCCCGGGCAGTCCTACCAGCTGGAGGACGGCAGCACCAGCTTTAAGGATTTCCACGGCAGCCGCAACAACCGCTTCAGCACCGCCGAACAGGCGGCCAAGAACCGCATCCAGAGGCCCAGCAACGTCCTGCACTTCTTCAACGGCCAACCGGACAGCTCAACCGAAATCTTCGCTCAGGTACGAACCGGTTGCATGATGGTCCGGTCTAGTTTTATTCCTACAGAAGATTTTTTTTTTTTTCACCCGATGCTGCTGAAATCAGAAGTCATTTTATTTATTTATTTATTTTTTCTCCCCCTTCTTTAGATCTCTGAAGAACTCGGCATTAAGGCCCCGAACAGCGTTAAACTTTTTACTGGTAAAAGTAAGGCTGAATTATGCCGCCAAAATCTTAAGTTATTTACATCAATATATTCCTATTTTGTTTCTGTTGTTCTTTTAACATGAGCACGTCGATCGATTGCTTTGCTGCAGGTGAAAGGAGTGCGTCTGGTCTGCTGGAATGGGAGTCGGTCAATGACGCCATGGAGGCTCTCGCTGTAATGAACCACTACCAAATGAAGAACCCTAGTACGTATCCACAGAACAGCTTTTTTTTTATTTTATTTTTTAACTTATTTAAAAGACCTGTATAACTTTTTTTTGGTATCCAGACAGTCTTGTCTTACGCTTCACTTTCTTGTCTTCTAGCCGGACCGTACCCCTTCACTCTGAAGCTGTGCTTCTCCACGGCCCAGAATGCTAACTGAATCTTCGACCCCTTTCACAATACACGTTTTTCCTTTTTTGTACAAAACCTAGTGTTTTTTGTTCCTATGTGACTTCTTTTTTATTATTGTTTAAGCTCCCTTTTTTCCTGCCTTATGTATCAACGCATATTAAGAAAGGCAATTAAAATATGATTTTTGTTCTCTGAATAAAAGTCGTTAATAAACCCAGTAGGAGATTTGTTTCATTTGCTCCAGCACTGCTGCTTAATTCTTTATCTTCACTCTCAACAACTTCGTATGTATACACAAAGATATCGTGACATGACTAATCCTGTGTACATTGCTGTTCTATCAAGGTGTGTTCCGCAGCAGTGAATAAGTGGTCATGTGATGTCTTCTTCGTGAACCATGATCTGGGTCAAAGCAGAAAAGATCTGCACGATCCAAAAGCTTCCTTGTTGGAGTTGCACAGCGAATTGGAAGTAAATTCTTTAAAAGTAAAGAAACAACCCAAACTTGGCAGTATAAGTTTGTTAATTTTAGACATATCGTCACAGATCAGCCTCAACACTAACACCACTGCCAGGTGAATTGAAATTTATTTTCCAATTTCCTTTACAGGCTGCATGTCACAACATGCCCAGGCAATTAGCAAGTTTATTTAATTACTGAGGAAATTTCATACCATACACTACACAACATCTTGGGCACCTTCCAGCAGGGAACTATGTTGTCTAGGTGAGGTCCACCAAAAAAAATGTTGATCTGAGGCAGCTCGGTTATTCAAAATACAACCATGTTTTGTTTTAATGGCTACCAAATCCAAATCACTTCTTTTTACTGTGGTAAGCACAATGTCAATCTGGAGCTCTTGATTAGCACCTAGAACAGTGAGGTCATAAAAAAAAAAAACCTGATTGAAAAACTTGTTTTTCTTCTTGAGACTTCTTTTGATGCTAGAGGTCACACAGTTGAAGCATTTGACCCACATTCAACCTGCACACCCTTCCTGTAACAACCCTCCACAGCAGCATATGGAGGGACTAGGGTGAAGAGTCTGGCCCAAGGACCCAACAAAGGTGATCTGGCAGTGTTAGGCTTAAACCACCCCCCCTGACGTTGCACCACCAGTGGAGTGTCGATTGTCAGTACGAGTTCAGAGTCAGGTTCATTTCACTTCCCCTCTTCACATGCAAACAGGTGAATCAGGACAGGAACATTACCATTTATTAATAAAACAATCATCCAGGATAAAAGCCCAGTGAACACTTGAATGATAAAATATTAATACACTAGAATTTATGGGCATCTCTCCATAAAGAAAGACAGCAAAGAGACACTCCTGTAAAGACTCACTTTATTAAAAAAAAAAAAAACTGGCATTTTTTTTTATAGCAAGGGGAAAAACAAACAAAAAAAAAAGAAAGCCTAGCTTTGACCCAATTATGGCTCAATCTCTTCTTCCAATCCCGACACTGCTGACTGTTCCGTTCATTACAGACCACCAGCCTCGGGCCTGAAACTAAAACGATGGCATAAAATCACTTTAAGAATAAATTTTTAAAATTAATACGGGGGAGGGAAAAACGAAAAAAAAAAAAAAAAGAGGTAGGCAGGAGAAAAGACGTGAGCAGGTGCAGACATGTCTGAAACTGAAAGAAGGGCAAACATGATGGGAAAGAAGAAAAGATGAAGTCAATGACACCAGGTGATGGAGGTTCATCAGTTGATGGAAGAGCGGAGGAACGCTTGGGCGAAGAGGACGGAACGGGGAGATTGGGAGAGGCGGAGATAAAGAGGAGGAGGTCAACATTGCAGATCAGTCAGCATCAGGCGTCGGGCTCTTTCTCGGGCTGATCGACCTAGAACGGCTACAACACACATACAGATTCATGTGTTTAGGTACCGAGATTAGACACGCAAGCCAAACTAAAAACACTCAAATGGAAAAAAAATAATCACACGCGTGGGTTTGGACGTTCTCACCTGTCTCTCTTCTTGCTTACGGAGCGAGAACGAGATCTGGATCTGGACGCGCTGCGTGCTCTTTGTCTGGAGCCGGAGCGTGAACGTGACAAAGATCGCGAGCGACTGTTTAAAACCACAAGAGAAAGAGAGAAGGATTAATAGATGACTTAAGATGAATCTTAAGTAAGATTTCCAAGTGTACTCACAGGATCAAAATGAATCTAAATCTTTTTGTTTTCCTGAAAAGACACACCTGTTCCTCAAATGTCAAAGTGGTGCAACCAACAAAACAAAACATAGAAAGCTCAATTTCAAAGTCATTTGCATAGGCAGCCAGATGTTTAACCAAAGTTTTAGGTTGTTCATTAGAAGCTAAATTTTTTTTTTGGTCCAGTAGTTGTAAAATCCGGTAGAGGCATTCACAGAGATTTGTTTGATCATCCAATAAGCAATCAGTGATACCCGGCGATAAACAAAACACCCTCCCCTTTAGAAGCTCCGCCCTCTCAAATCCAAAGTAGCGACATCAGCAACCAAGCGAACAGATAATACGACAGGTGGTCCACACTTCTATATAATAGAGTAATAAAGTGCTTGTTACCTGTTCTTGCGGACTGGTGTTCTGGACCTTCTGGCAGGACTCCTGGACCGGCGCACAGGGGAACGAGAGCGTCGAACTGGGGTTCGGGATCTGGAGCGACCCGCGGATGCCGACCTAACCGCACACACATCAGTTAGCGGACTTGCCTTCTTGAAAAGATCTACAATCTGTGATGCAACAGCTGAATACTATAAAGTGTAAAAGAATTCACCTGCTCCGCCTTCTGGAGTATGATGGAGAGCGATACCTCCTGCATCACACAGAGAGAGAGAGAGAGAGAGAGAGAGAGAGAAAATCAGCACACATTTCAAAATCAACACCTCAGCCCAGTGGATAATGTATACGGTGTTCTTACCGCTCGTTGCTACGGCTGCGAGAGTGATAGCGACGGCCGCGAGATCTGGACCGAGAGCGAGACCTGAGCAGACAAAAAAATAAAATAAAAATAAATTATAAAAAGTTGAGATTAAACCTTACACTGAATATCTGATACTTCTAGTTGGTTATTAGGTCAACTAGTACAAGGATACATTTGTTAAACTTTTTATGCAAAAAGCATTTATGCGAGTCGTTCTGGATAAGCACACATCTGCCAAATACCATAAGTGTAAACAGCAGCACAAAGTGCTTTATTCTCCTTACGACCCAGCATTTGGCCAGTGCTAACAAATTATAACAATTACAAATTTAAAATGAAATGACTAGGTTAATAGATTACATATAAGCGCTCTTGCGGGTACCTGCTGCGTCTGCCGCCTCTCTTGTTGTAGCGGTAGCAGTCATAGGCGTAATGGCCCGTCTCGCCACACTGGTAGCAGCGGTCATTTGGATCAAACTGTCTGCGGCTTGGCCGACCGAAGCGGGACTTCCTGGACATTCCGGTTGACATCTCGACACGGATCCGGGCCCCGCACAGCATTCTGGGAAAGACAGACGGTACTAAGCATAAAGCAGGCCCCAGCTGTTCCCTTTCCACCCCATAAAGGGTGCCAATACTTCCAGGACCGCAGCCTGATTGAGCCGACTTACTTCCCGTCCATGCCCTTCACGGCGTCCTCTGCATCTCTGGTATCTTCGTACTCGACGAAAGCGAAGCCTGGAGGGTTCCGCGCCACCCAGACGCTCCGCAGAGGCCCGTAGTAGCTGAACGCACGCTCCAGCTCGCCCTTCGCCGCGCCATTGCCCAGGTCACCTACATACACCTTACAGTCCAGGGAACTCCGTGACGAGTAAGACATCTCAAACCTGCAACAAACCTGGACAAGTTACAGAAACTTTAAAGCCAGATCATCGGGAACACAGGAGAACAAATACCTACAACTACTTATAAAAGATGGTTGTATACAGTGAGACGTTTGTATCGAAGTCCATAATATTAAGACGTAGCGATATGCACAACACTTTACTGTAAACTTATAGTACAGTTGTAATAGAACCGGCGTTGGCTTTTCCTTTTCAGTGTTGATTAATTTAAATTTTAAAAGCATCACTAAACTCAATTATAAACCTTGTTAGTCTACATATTTAGTCAACACCGCACACATTGACACTATTGGACAGCTAGACAATTTATTGATCCTGAACTAAACTAAATAAAAAAATTTTTTTAATCAAATGAAGCCGAAAGAAAGCATACAGATGGAAGTACTTGATGGGCTGCCACATGTGCAGCGATACTTAATATATTCAGTACATTCACGACCACAACTGTAACGCTGCATTTTATACTTTATTACATTTTTATATTCGATAAACCAATAAACTAAAATCTACCTAACATTACATACACAACACGGCCAAATACTAGCTAGTGGGGACAAATCTTGAAAAATTATGAGCGATTGACTAGGACGGTCATGTCAAAAGTGCTTAAAAATAAAGATACGTCTTGTTAGCACGGGTCACCGCGGGACACCAACCGATCCACAAAAGCACAGGTCTTACGGCAAATGCATTTGTTGAGGCGACCCTCACATTTGGTCCGGGCTTGAAACCGACACTGCATCCAGTGGCCGGGGTTTGGGCAAGGAGTGGGAACTGAACATAATTTTTTTGCCGGCGTAAACGGTCCAGACACGTATACATACAGCGTTGTATGTACGGTTGGGAAAAAGCGATTGGAGTGTTGGAAAGGGATTTAAATCTCAGAGAGTTAACACAAACAATCACCTCAGGATGCAAAACTAATCCCGTCCAAACAGGGCTCACGACAAAAGGTACCAAAAACCATAATTATCAAACTATAAAGCAAATGAAAGTGTACATTTAAATAATAATAATTTTAAAAAAAGCAAACAAGGGATCAAGTTAAATGTTATTTTTATTTGAAATGACTAGAGAAACCATACAGACTTTGTGTAATATTTTGTGTTCAAGCTAATGGTGAAAGCTTTAATGAATGAGACAATTATATAAATTTTGTAAAAACGTTTAAATAGGAGTAATTATAATTAAATCGAATCAGGGGACCAGGTTTGTCTGTTAGCATGAAGCTAATAACGCCAGTAGACACTGTGTGGTAGTCTGAGGTACATTTAGCCAACATGCTAGCAACCTCTTTGTTCGTTTAATGCCATTAAAAGCCAACATCTAATGCTTGTTTTGCACATAAACTCTTCCATACATCAGTAAAACTCACGAATTCAACAGAAAAAGTCACATTTATTAGATTTTAATTTTACTTTCAATCTTGTTTGTTCATGTAATTAAATTTCCTGTGTGTGTGCGTGCGAGTGATTTATGAAGCATAAAGCTCCAACCTCTAGAACATTTTTCCCCCCATAAGTCAATACAAAGTAATCGATAGTTTTAGAAATATAATAAATTTAATGACCAAATGTTATCATTATTAGTTTAATAACCCACAAGTTTCGGTTTATTTCCAAAAGCCGAACGAGCGTTCAACCGGATCAAATTTCAACCTGGTACCAAATGCCCTGCGCGCCCCCTAAACAAGCGCGCTCCCGCCAGACAAGTAATAATGGCGCGCGTACACTGCCTCGCGCACTTTGTAGTAAAACGGGCGGCCATTTGAGACACGGCCCCAGCCAGAGTGCGGTTTTACGCTAAAACTGAAAAGAGGCTAAATAAATAAAAACGACGCTGCTAATCCGAGTCAAAATCATACAAGTATTCGCTAAACAAAAGTCACGCAAGGAACGAAACAATTAACACAAATACATCAACGGCGTTTAAATCGCGCGTGCTAGCAAGATTAGCTTAGCATAGCATAGCATAGGGTAAGGCGTAAATTGATTGTCGGCCTCGAGCGCAGCAGCAGCACAGCGCGCGCGTGTAGTGTGAACGTGCGTTTCCGGTTGAACAACGCAAACTGTATCAGAAACCGCATTAACCTCTAATGCATTTCAGAAAGCACTATTCGCGTAAAAAACAACACCGCAACGGATTTTTCAGAGTTGATTTTTTATTTTATTTTCTTACCTTCTTTTAATCGTCTCAAGCGTCACATTCACTCACGCGCTCTCTGCCCCTCTTTCCCGGAAGCGCAAGCACGGGGTTGCAAAGCTGAGTTGCGCGCGCCTTCGTGACCAGACGAAGAGGCGGGGCTTTATAGACGACCGTTCTGATTGGTCCGTGAGAGCATGACGCGATCTAAAGGCGCGCTTTCGTAAGGGTTCACCCTGCACCCGGGTTCTGATAAACATGTAGTGCACTAAAGAGGGTGCAGGAAAAACAGTAGAGCATATCATGCTGTACTGTTCAAAATATGATGGTGAAAGATGAGCCATGGTCCGAGACCTGGGACATGAAAGTCCGGTTTAACCTACAGGAGCTGTTACAAAAGCATAGAGAAGATTGAAAGTTACAAATTCTTGATACAAGAGAACCAATCTGATTGAGAGAATCTAAAGGAACACATCTGTATCTTCATTTATTTAATTATTAATAATAATTATGTATTGATCCTACAATTTTCCCTCCTCACTTCTAGTTCAGATAGAATCCTGATCCACACTCCATTCCAGTAGGCGGCATACTAGTATTGCACCTTTACATTGTTTGCCAACTGACATAAAACACTAAAAGAAGAAGCAGAATGCAGGAGCCATCATTTCACACTACACATTGTGATATTACATCAAAGTAAAGACGAAACATCAGTCAGATGTGTTATATAGCACTTTTCTTGCATAAGAGGACTTTAGTGGTGTTTATGTGAAAGATGAGAAAATTGAACAATTGATCACTCACTCACTCACTCACTCACTCACCGTCTGTACTGCTTTATTCTGCATACAGGGTGGCGAGGGGCCTGGAATCTGCCCTGGGAGATTTAGGACATAAGTTGGGGTGCCAATCCATCACAGGGCACACATATACACATGCTCACACTCTCATTCACACTGCAGGCAATTTGGGAATACCAGTCATCCCAATCTGCATGTCTTTGGACTGTGGGAGGAAACCGGAGTACCCAGAGCAAACTTACCAAGCATAGGGAGAACATGCAAACTCCATGTTTCCTGAGGGGGAAATTGAACTCGGACCCTGGAGGAGCAGTGCTAACCACTAAGCCATCGTGCCACCATGATTAATCATGGTTAATCATAAGTTTGTTTAATTAAAGGTTAATTGTTAATGAATTAGCTACAGTATAGTGCTCAATAGATCATTACTGGAATTTCCTACAGTTTTTTCCTTCAGTAATGAACTGGACTCCATATTAACTTAAGCACATCATTTGTTATATCGAACCTCCAGTTGACTAACCCACAATATGACTGCAAAACAATCTCTGTTATCCGTTATCACCCAAATGAGGATGGGTTCCCTGTTGAGTCTGGTTCCCCTCAAGGTTTCTTCTTACTGCCATCTCAGGGAGTTTTTCCTTGCACCGTCACCCTCAGCTTGCTCATCAGTAAAAATCTGATCATTTTGATTCATACAGATTTTTTCACACTTTATGCACATTTCCATCATTTTCTTTTGATTCTGTAAAGCTGCTTTGCGATAATCACCATTGTTAAAGGCACCCTAGAGATTTAATTATATTTAATTGAAGTATAAACCTCGAAGCTTCATGAAACTATTCAAAGTACTTTTAACAAGACCAAAAATAATAAATAGGCCAAAATGAACAAGTGTAAACTGGCATTTTTAGACCCAAAGAAAGATATTGTGTCCTTCCCATCCCAGATTTCATGTGTGATGTAGGCCCCAATTCCCACTTTCCACCCTCTTTAACCACATTTGCAGTTTTCTTTTACAGATATTGTGTATGTGTGCCCTGCGATGGACTGGCACCCTACCTCATGCCCTAAGTCTCCTGGGATAGGCTCCCTGTGGCCCTATATACATGATAAAGGGGTATGGAAGTGAGAGAGAGAGTG
Organism: Clarias macrocephalus; assembly: GCA_011419295.1. Taxonomy (NCBI): domain Eukaryota; kingdom Metazoa; phylum Chordata; class Actinopteri; order Siluriformes; family Clariidae; genus Clarias; species Clarias macrocephalus. Next base: position 46,615 of record JAAGKR010001478.1, read on the forward strand.
ATTTGTACCATGCTCAGGAACCTTTCTACACTATCAAGGCAACAGAGACCTATGGCAGTTCTATAGCAAACAGGAACTGTGAAATCAGCAACACAAGAACAAAATAAAAGTCATTTGCAACACCCGAGTCCAAAAAATGTGCAGTGCTGAGGGGACTGCCATGACACGATGGTATTAGATATCAAATCACAATGACAAGGGGATAACAAGCATCAGGGTTATCACAAACATTTAGTCAGTTATCAGAGATCTCTCTGTAGGGATCCATAAACCCTCAAAGCTCATGATAGAGCTATTAGGGCACGTTCACACTGGGCACAATTGATTTGTACCTTGCTTAGGAATGATTGCTTCCCACGCACAACTTCCCCACACTATTACTTTCTCTACTCGGGTACAAATGCTTATTTAAATTGTCTGATACAGCAGGTGGCAGAATGCAGCTGTTCTTTCGGAATGCTCATTTGTGTTTATTTTTCTGAATAGAAGTGAGTATAGTAGAGCAAGGGAAAACATTAAAATGTGCAAAGTCTCCAGGACCAGGACCGTTGCTTTACCTCATAGTTTATGGTAGCTCTCCATGGGGCGGAACTATGTGAACATTGTCAGAGGTGTTGGCTATGGGAGTTAAATAAAATGTTCGTACCTAACCCACATACAGTATGTACCCATTAGAGAGACTGTGGAAAAACATAAAGGCTAAGAAGACTAATATTTACTAATGCACTGTTGACATTAATCCTGCCTAGGAAGTAGCACTAGGATGGGCTATACTTCTTTAGATACATTACACAATTCTAACATAAAACATTATAATGCATATAAATAGTAATACAAATTTTTTTTATAAAAGTCACCAGCAATATTTGTATTTTCTACAATATTTGTATATTATTTTGATTTTCTTTTCATGATAAAGTGAACTTAAAGGCACAGTAGGTCCGCTATCTAGCAACCACGGTCTATGATGATGAAGACACGATGTAGGAAATGATAATACACTGTTTTATTTACATACCAACTGAAAGATAAAACCATGCCAAGGTCCTTCACTGAAGCTACAACATTAGTCAAGCTCTAACGAACACAAGTGTTAGCGTTATCGCAGGGAGACTTAGTTCTTAACACTGGTATTTTTGTTTAATTCTACTTCATATGAAGGATGTTCTGTTTGTATATGTTTCTATATTTTTAAAACAGTCTTGCATTTTATGTAGCTGCGTTGACAAGTCTTTACCAGTTGCTAAATCTGTAATTGTTTTGTCTGTGTAATAGAAGCCAGGTGGAATTTAAAGGGAAATCAAGAAGAGGCCTAATATAGAACCCTGATGGACACCACATTGGAAGCATTTTCAAAATGGTAAGAGTAGAAAGAGGAAGAAGAAAGAATATGGTGAATAAAGGAAAAATGTGAAATATAACATGGTTTCCCAAAGTGTGTGCCACGCCCCCCTGGTGGGCTCTGATGATACTGAAAAAGATAATTTCCATTAAATTAATTAAATGTTTCAGAAAAGTCATCAGAACTAATTAAACAAAGCCAGGTGATTTAAATGGCATGTTATTCTTCATTTATTTAACTTTTGATCTGGGTCTTATCCTTAATATTTTCATTGGTGAGAAACCTCAACTGGCATTATTGGCAGGGACAGACTTAAAATCAAGGGTTTCAGGTTAAAAAAGAAAATCTGTTATCGGAAAATTATCCGGTGTCAACCATCCAGAATACAGACTTAATTTTGCACATTTGTTGTATTGCTATAAAATAAAAATATAGCTGTAGGGAAATGCATCTTAGCCTTGTTATTATCTGTTGATCAAATATTTCTTTAAAAGTTTGGATGGGCTTCAGGATATTTTCAGATTTTAAATTGGCATTCTAAATTTTGGGAATGGCAGGCATAGAGGATAAGAGAAAGAGGACTCTGAAAAAGAGGAAGTTGAAAAAAAGAAGAGGTGAAAAATTAAAAAAAGAAAAAGAAAAGAAAAATGAAAAAGAAAAGAAACATTAACGAAAGAAAACAAATATAGATGGGAAAACAATAAGGGACCTAGAGGAAAAAGAATCTTCATAAATGTAACAATATTAAGACCTACAGTATACTAGATATGTTTTCGACCCTGTATATACCCAAGCATTATATCATGATTCTGTATTAATCTATTTCCATAAATCAGAATGACAGATTTGTTGTTTGCTGTTTCTGATTAAAAACTATGTAAGCTGATAAAAAGATAAATATTTTCTGTAGTCTGATAATTTCATCAGAATATCCCGGAACATATCATTTGAATGATTCGTTAATAACACTGAGACATTTTAGTGCTATATCAGCTAAAACACGTAAATATAACAATCATAAAATATTCACAATGAAATGTAAAAGAAATCCTTATTTCTGAGTTTGATTCATTCGTTTCACTCGTTCAGGGCATCAGTTCGGATTCGAGTGTAAATATCAGTCATGTGAAATATTGTAGTCTGGTTCTTAAGGACGAGTGTTTCTGTTATAACAGACTATAAAATCATGTGTCAATAATAAGTTTATCCACCTCTGTAGATGAAGCCGATGAGGATGGTGAAGAAAGCCTCTCTGTTTCATTACGGATGGAGAAAAAAAAGCGTTCAGATGATATAAGTTCATTGTGTAAAAAAAGTGCATGTATGTGTGTTTCCTCAGAAGCCCGTGATGTGACAGTAAGCCTCCAGGCTGGAGAAGGTGATGTACAGGAGCCACAAGCCGATGAACAGCATGGATGTGAGGATCTTGATGGCTTTAGGCCCGCCCAGCTCTCCACCCACAGAGGGCCGTCGGCGCAGCATGAGCACACCCATGTCGATGAAGGCGCAGATGGTGAAAAGTGTAACGGAGAAAGCCAACGAGCCTGGCTCCACCTCGAATGCCTGACCTTGGACCTCCCAGTAGATTGCTGAGATGGACCAGGCCACTCCAATCCCCAGGAAAACGTTCACGGCATTGCTTCCGGTCACGTTTCCCACAGAAGCGTCAGCATACTGATCCTGAACCGCCGCAACTTTACTCGCAAATGTGTCTGAGAGAGAAAGAGGGAGAGAGTGTGAGAGAGACAGACAGGAAGGTCGAAAATGAAAAACAATTAAGAAGAAGCAGAAGAGATGGAAAACAATAAGGAGGGAGAAAGAAAGGAAGGAAAAAGACATAATATAAAAGTGAATGGATGAAAGAGGATAGGCAGAGAGAACAATTGAAAAAATGTGAGGGCAGTGGGGAATAAAACAGACCAAGAAAGAACGAATGAATGAATGAATGAATGAATAATAAATTGTTTAAAATCACCTGGAATAGAGGTTCCAAGAGCGACAAACACCACAGCAGTAACGGTGTCCCGCAGCCCTACAGTGCAGCCAAAATGAGACGCCAGGTCTCCGATGACGGCCGTGAGGAAGCCGATGACGATGATGGAGATAATGAAGCAGGCCCAGCCATTCCAGTACTGAGTTGGTGGGATAAAAGCAAACATTAACTTCCAAAACACCGTCATCACGTGCATGAAGTAGTCGCAGCAGGACGGCCGGCGTGGCTCGGCTCCTTCACCTTCACCGCCCTCTCCTGCGAGACAAGCACAAACTTTAACTTCCCTTATTCGCCAGCGACTCCACCGACAAATGCACATTACCATGTGTTTCCAACCTTAAATGCTCCTGACACAGGCCACAAATCAGGTTCTTAAAGATCCAGTGCACTGGTTAAAAGCTTTGTTTGATACAACTGATAGGGACTTTGGGCCACACCCCCAAAACTTATGATTCGGCTTTTAGATGGAACTTTGACTCTCTCTCTCTCTCTCTCTCTCACACACACACACACACACACACACACACACACACACACACACAGTACCTGCACTGACAGTGACAGCCTCAATGAATTGCTCTTTCCAGGAGTGTGTTCCAATCACTTCAGCCAGATTAGTGTCCTTTAAAAGTCGTTCGACAGTGTCCTGCACACACACACACACACACACACACACACACACACACACACTAATATAAAAATTACTATTACGATAAAAATGTTTACTGCAAATGATCAATTGAATATGTTTTGATTTTCACTGATCATTCTGAGCACACACACCCACACACACAAACACAATCAAACATCAAAATCGACCTGAAAAAACGAAATCAGACGGAAAGAAAGCGAAAAAAGAATCATTGGCCAGTAACAACAATTCAAACACACACACACGTGACTCTGATTGGTCGGTATTTAAATTTTTGACAAGCCAATCGCCTACTTTCAAAGATTAGAAAGCATCCAATCAGATTCTTGACCAATAAACTATCTACCACTCCATGAACAGGTCTCATGCAGAGGGTTGCAGCCTTCTCTACCGGGTCTATCGTGCCATTGGGGGCCATTCCCTGGCGGATCTACAGGACAGGGAGTGAGGGAGTGTCTGGTGTTAGCACAAATCACACACCCAAACACAAAGACTAACAGAAGCACAGAAGCACTCCAACTCGAGATGTGTGTACCTTAAAAGCCATGCTCTCCTCAATAATGACCTCCAGCCTGCTGTGTTCCCCCAAGACAGGACGTCCCTTCTCAGCAATCTTCCTTGCCTCTTCGAGCTCAGCACTGGGAGTACCTGAGAATAAGTAAGAGACATTCCAGAAGAAAGATAAATTACACAACACCCCTCAAAATGTGATATTTAACTGTTTAGCGTTATAATAAAATGTAAGATTTCGATTAATGTGCTCGTCATGTATCGTATCATACAGAGAGACCTGTGGAGTAGATGCATGAATAAATCGATTATTGATAAATCGATTATTAGTTTAGTGTAAGATGTTTATTAGACATTTATGGAGTTTAAGGAATCTCGAGTGATAACACTTGAGCAAATTTGCAACAATAACCATTCCAAAACCTTCAGGTGATTGCTGGGTAACATGACAAGTTGTATGCATAAAAAAAAATACTTAAAGAGAGAGAAAAAAAAGTGTGGTCAATCAATCCATTATGGTCCTCGAGGAATTTCAGTCAGATTTCAGGCCCCATCATAGTTCAGAATCACAAATGACTTGTTTTTATCTTCGGACTAAGGCTGCATCTCGAGACTAGTCTTACTTGATCTTAGTGCTGCATTCAACACTATAGATCATAATATTCTCATAGATCGCTTACAAAATCACATAGATATTTAGGGACAGGCATTAAAATGGTTTTAATACCATTTTGTGCGTCTAAATGGAGAACTGTCCGGTGTAATGCCAGTGAAATATGGGGTCCCACAAGGGTCAGTTTTAGGACCTCTGCTGTTCTCCATATACATGCTTCCCTTGGGTAACATCATTAGAAGACATGGGATTAGTTTCCATTGTTATGCTGATGATACCCATGAAATATGAAATACCCAAGTTGTCTAGATTAACTGAATGTGTCCAAGATATAAAAGATTGGATGACTGGATTGGATAATTTTATTTAACTAAATTCAGATTAGGCAGAGATATTACTTATTGGCCCAAAAACCAGTACACAACATCTCTCACAATTCAACTTGCATTTAGAAGGATGTACTGTTACTACCAGCTCGACAGTGAAAGACATGGGTGTAATATTAGACAGTAACTTATCATTTGAAAATCATATTTCCAATATTACAAATACAGCCTTCTTTCACCTTAGAAATATTTCCAAGCTTAGGAACATTTTATCCATATCTGATGCAGAAAAACTGGTTCATGCATTCATGACCTCCAGACTGGACTATTGTAATGCATTACTGAGTGGTTGTCCTGCATCCTCAATTAACAAGCTACAGTTAGTCCAAAATGCAGCCGCCAGGGTTCTGACCAGATCCAGAAAATATGACCATATAGCCCCAATACTATCTTTCATGCACTGGCTACCTGTTCAGTTTTTAATTAATTACAAACTAGCATTACTTATGTACAAAGCTCTAAATGATTTAGCTCCCTTAGCATCCAGAGATTGTGCCAGCTCCAATAGACAAACGCCAGTCCTGCAAGGATCCTAAGGCATCCAGAGAAGGTCCAGCTCCAGCAGGATTCTGCTTCATGATGGTTTGGAATATACACATGCTGCTCCTGAGCTCCCAGTGATCCAGACCCCCTTTTGCCCTCTGCACTTGTGACTTATCACTGTGCTGAACTGGACTCCATGTAAACTTAGACAACTTCTGGTATATTGAAATTCCAGCAGCCTAACACACATGATGTCGTTGCAAAATTCCTGTTATCCATTTTTCCTTGCCACCGTTGCCAACACCCTTGGCTTTTCTCACTCCCATACATTTTCTTTTCATTTTGTGAAGCTGCTTTGAGACAATGACCATTGTTAAAAGAACTATAGAAATAAAATTCAATTGAATTGAAATTATGAATTAAATAATGGAAGCCAATGGTGACCATTGTATTTATTCCCATTTTTATAACTGTGGTAGGACCTTTGGTCAACACGTGCATTCACACACAGTGGGCAATTTGGGAACACCAATTAGCCTAACCTGCATTTCTTTCGACTGTGTGAGGTTCCAGAATACTTTGAGGAAAGAATAAGTTGGCAAAACTCCAAAAATTTGAGGTAATCAGTTACATCAATTTTTTAAAGTAATCATGTTTCCAATTTTAAGTAAACAGAACTCAGTTTTTGAGTTTGTTGTACTTATTCATATGAATCATTCTTTACTTTCATTACTGAGTAGCCCAACTCATACTATTTAATAGCAATTATAATTTTTTTTTAGTTGTTGCAAATCAAATAAATTGTTGTTGGTCTTTCGGCTGCTCCCGGCAATGGGTCGCCACAGCAGACAATCAGGTCCACACACAAGCTTGGCACAGGTTTTACACCAGACGCCCTTCCTGACGCAACACTCCCATTTTATCTGGGCTTGGGACAGGAACTCCATCCAGTTGTTGGGAATTGAACCCGGGGCTTTCGCATGGCAGGCGAAACACCTCCCACTGAGCCACCAGCGCCCCTATTGCCCTGAAGACATCTGACACAAAACCGCTAGTCTGAAAGATTTTAAGTTAATGGAACTTTAAGGTGACAGTTATTGTTACTTCAGTACTTACAGTTACTTAAAATATCAAATTTGTTCAGCTAACTTGAAAAGTGTCATTTCTACAAACTCATAAATACCAAAAAGTTCTAAATACTCATCAAGGTCTAATGATGTGAACTAATTGTAATTATTTAAGTTAACAGTACTAACAGACATGACAGTGCTGACCACTAAGCCACCATGTCCCATTTTTACATTTAACCATAACTTAATAAAATACTAAAATTATTCTTTATTAAATAAACTAGTGTAAACACTGGTGTGAAATAATAAAACAGTTCTAAATTGTCAAGAGATGCAGATGCTGGCCTAAGTGCATGAATAGGGTTGTATTCAATTTACTGTAGCAGTGATTGCAGATGAAGGTCCGGGTGCAGGAGGTAGGAGCAAGACATGATTACTGAACTTGGTAAGTGCTGCTGTGGAGCACAGAGTGTATTTTTCACAAAGTTATTGTGATGTGTATTGAGTTATAACACACATTGTGTGTGTTAGTTTATACTATTATTTTCTTTTCATGAGCATAAAATTGTTGTTTGGTGGTGCCCCCAAAATTATATCAGCTTATATGTGCTTTGCAGTTCAGATTTTGTGAAGATTTTGGCTTCACCCAACTTGTTAAAGTGTGTGAGAAATATAGGCAAAGAATAAAGATTACTATACAGCAAAACCCTTTTGAGGGGGATTATACCCCTGTTGGAGGGCTTCTTAGATGTACTCCTCCATGACTTGGGCCGACAGAGAGTAAATATATTTGAGAGGCGGTGTGGCTCCTGCTAGCAGCTCTATGACCCAATCCTGTCAGTACATGGACTAGCATGAGCTTTCTTGCTTCCTCTAGGAGATTTGTGGGTCATGGGTGCTGATGGTGACAAGGAAGGGGGGATTTGGGAGTCAGTTGGTGCTGTAACATGCAGGTTACCTGAATGCGCAATCTGACCTAGCAGTACAAAAACGTCAAGAAAGCAAATGTAAGGGTACAGGTTCTATGCTCAGGCCATCGGGAACAGGTCAAAAAAGGGCCTTTGTGATCTCTCTGTTCCTGACCAGGGCCTCTAGATGGTTGGACATCATAGCAAGCAGATTGAGGAACTCCTGCTCATCATAGCATGCTAGTTCTGTAAGCAACTCAACTTTCAACCCTTCACAATAGGCAGCTTTGAGGAGTAGCTTGTTTCAGCTGATATCTGCATACCATGAATTCGGTGGATTTATTATAGACGCTGGCACGCGAGCGGGGTGATGTGATGTACCCCAGAAGAGATCGCCGTCATGGGAGTGTGCAGGAGCGCTACCTCCACGTGCTCCAAACTGCCACTCTGTCTGCCGCCCACCACTCACCAGCCTGTGCTGGCATGGCAACCAGACCAGCACGTGCACATTTATTCCTTTCCCTTTCTTTTCATCCTCCCTCCTTTAACCCATTCCTTACCCATTTTTCCTAAATAAATGACCCTTTTTCACGGCTGATGAGCTATTGGCGTTAATGATCCCAAGCTTCTCTCCGCACTATAAAACACAGCGGGAAGTGTAGCTCGGCGTCTGTCTGTTGGGAGACTGGACTTTACTACATGGTGGGATTTAAAAAAGACAGTGGCACGGGAGCTGGGCGATGTGATGCGCTCCAAAGACTTTAACAAGGGGAATGCCGCCCTTTGATCTCCATGAGAGGACAGCGCATGAACGAGCTGCGTGAGCTCCGGCGGCACCTGTGCTTCTGCGGAGAGCCTGCCTAAACATCCTGGCCGCCGAAGACGAAAAGGCCGCAAAGAGAAATGCATTAAGGCTCTCAATCCCAGCTGGGAAAGCCGCTTAGCCGACAGACGTCCAGGAGAGACTCCCACCTGTGGGCGCACCCAGAGAGAGCTGGGAGGGGCCGGTCTTGGCTCACATGCAGCGGAAGAGGTCGCCGTCATAGAACCAAGCAGGAGCGCTACGTCCATGTGCTACAAGTTGCCACTCTATCCGCCGCCCACTGCTCACCAGCCTGTGGCGGTATGTCAGAGGGGCACTGCCAACCTGACCAGCATATGCACCTTCATTCCTTTCCCTTTCATTCCATCCTCCCTCATTTAAAGCTTTCCTTCCCCATTTTTCCTTAAATAAATTACCCATTATCCCGTAAGACCTCGCCTCGTGTCCGTGTTTCATGGTGCAATCCATGGAAATTCTATTAAAGACATGACACGGACCTTCTGTTATATGAAATAGAAGTTCCTTCTGTTTCAGATATGACCTTCTGTGCCACCCTGGCCTCTTGTGGCATGAGGTGTGCTGTGGTGTCTCGCACCAGGATATTGGCGCTGGATCCTTTGGGTGCTGTGGGTGGTGGGGTGGCGCATTTGTGGATTGGACTTGTTTGTCTCGGATCTGGGGTGGCTGTCGGATCTGGCAGGCTGTAATGCACCGGGTGTTCTGGTGCCTTTCTTTCTTCCTTTCTTTAATTTTTTCAATGCCATGCCAGCTTCTCCGGCTATATTCATGGCCTTTCTATCATGGCCAGCGTTGGCTTTTTTCCTGTGAGTTGTACTTCATTTGCTTTTTGTATGATTGGACCAAACTGCCTGGCCTTTGCTCCGCACAGGCACGAATGAGTCTTTGGTGCTCATTATCCTTAATTGTTTCATTGATAATGTGTTAATTGGTGTAATGGCTGAGGGAAATAATAATAATAATAATAATAAAAAACTTGATAATGGAAAAGTACAGTATGATGCACAGCTTACCCTGATTCAACAACAAATCTGCAGCAAAACACAAATCAGACAATAAGTCAATCAATCAGTTCATTAATCAATAATGAAACAAGGCAGACGTATCATATTCAATCTCAGACTAATAGACAAGTATAGTAGGATAAAAGAAAATGGAAATTTAGACAACGGTCAGTGATACACCATTGCACGCTTTTGAAATTGGAGACAGTAGACAGAGTAGGTGGATATGTGTGTGTGTGTGTGTGTGTGTGTGTGTGTGTGTGTGTGTGTGTGTGTGTGTGTGTGTGTGTGTGAGACAGTGGGGTTGGTGAAAGGTTGCCGACTGCAACATGATGCTATATAAAAAAAAAATCTCACACAGACAGACCTCACAGGTCATCACCTTACAGGTATATACGCACACATACACACACACTTTTACACACACTTGCTTGCACACATACCTGAAATTCCTCTCTTGAGCCACCGAGGTTCTTCAAGGACGACGTAAAAGTTTTCTCGCTTATCATATTCCTGAACATTAATGATTGGCACCTGTAATGTCTTACTACACACACACACACACACACACACACACACACACACACACACACACACACACACACACACACACACACGCACACACACACAAACACACATAAAGACAAAGACAGAGAAAGAGAGGGGGGGGGATAACAACTGGTTATTTCCTTTGAGCTTAACCCTAAAATATTAACAGAGACCCTGATGCTTAAGTCACATCAAAGTTGAACTTGCATCAATACTTAACAACAGACAGTGACGCGTCAGACGTTTTTTGCATTTAAGTTGAAGAGAAACTAGAGAACAGTCAGATACCATAAGTCAAACCGGGATCTGTGATGAAATTTAAGCAGAAGACTTCAAGCACAGTACAGTGATGCTGATTGGATGGTGCACACATTTTTAAAAAGGCAGTACGTCCATGAACGAACATCCGGGTTGAGGTGGCTCGGAGTCCATTGGAGTTGTTCCCATGAACATTCGGGAGGTGGAACGCCTGATCCTTGGAAAATCAATGGAAAAGACTCACCTGACTCATCAGACAGTCATTCTTCAACACCACTTGCATGTTACAGGAACTCGGCAGGGAATTATTGCCACACCAACCAGTCCTGACGGTTCTAAACAATTTCCGCATGTTTGGGCTAATAAAGGATTTCCTGGGAGGCCATGCTGATCATGGCTCTGGCGTACTGAGAAAAAAGTCTACTTGTGGTCTTGATGGTGTCCAAGCACGAGTGAAACACTGGGATAAGTGTATTAGTGTCGCAGGAGGTTATATAGAGAAACAAAGAGATTTTTTATTCTCATAAGTGTGATCTGTTACTCATCAAAAGTCCCATTTTGACTTGAACACCTCTCATACATAAATGCTGTACATTTGCACTTTAAGTAGGCGTGTTTTTTTAAATGTAGTTTTGTGTTACTTTGCGTGGTTCTCTGGAAATGTTGTTTAATTACACTGTGCGCTGCAACAACTGTATATGGGTGAACTCACAATTATCGCCACTTGCCTTGATAAAAACCATAGCCATAGTGCTACAAAACTGGCACATATATAAGAAATCCCACGTAACTGCTCCACAACAAACACACAACCACCGCATACTAAGCACCGAACTAACTATTACAAAATGACCAGTTACCAACAAAAAACTGTACACCATAAACTACCGGAACACAATATCAAAAACAACTACAATACTGCTGCCACACATTTATAAAAAACACTCAAAAAACCCAAACCATGATACAAGCAAACCACCATAATCTACTGAACACTTACACTGAATTTACCAATGACAGGAAAAACACTATGAATGAAATATAACGAATGAAAAACGCATAAAATTAAAATCACCAACATAACCGCTACACAAACAAAACATTTTAAACAGACGTAACATGTTAATAAATGATGCTCAACAAACACACAACTATCATATCATTAAGAAATTCATTCATTGTCTATACCTTATCCTGTACAGGGTCAAGGTGGGCCTGGAGTTCTCTCGCAGGAGATTTACCCTGGACAGGGTTTCAAACCGTTGCAGCACACACGTGCACACACTACACACTCATTCACACACTACGGCCAACTTGGGATCAGCACTTAAGCTTATCTGCAAGTCTTTGGACTGTGGGAGGAAACTTTAAAGTGTAAAGTAAGCAGTTATAATGATATGAAAGAGTAATATATATCCAGACCAATACAAACCTTTATTTCAGGCATAAAACTCTGGAGCACGGATGTTATGCAAAATGTAAATCATGAATAAAATGTAAGTGTAAACATTATAAAGTTAAATTCTAAATTATAATAGACCATAAGGTCATGGTCACTAATGTGTTTTAACATTCACCGCTTACATCTTTAATGGGAAGAGGATCCGTCGCACACTAGACGCTACGGCATCAATAAAACACACTGTTCCACGTGCGGACAAACACACACACAGAAAACACATTTATCACTTCCGTGTACCCTATACCCATGTCTATGCGTGTGTGTGTGTGTGTGTGTGTGTGTGTGTGTGCGTACCAGCTCTCCTCATTGCTGAACTCCAGTTCGCCCTGCGTTTGTTGGTAGTCGACTCCGCTGTGCGCCGTTCCATCCTCGGTGTGAAACGGGATGACAACGGTGCCCCGGGTCCCCGTCTCCCGAGTGACCGTTACCTCAGCGACACCCGCACACTCAGCAACAAGGTGCTCGCGCCGGCCAAATGAAAAAACGCCTGCATGGTCATCGTCCAAAATAGTTACCGTGGCAACCATTGGTTCCACCAGTCGGGCGGCCTGTGTGGCCTCGACCCCAGGCTCCCGTAAGTTCGAGAGACGGATAAAGAAATGCTCGTCTTCTTCGAAAACATCATCGTCTATAATGCCAATCTAAAAAACACACACGTCATATCACTGACACATACCTGTACACATAACTGTCTTATTCAGTTGAAACCTGCTAATTCTTCCACACAAGAGTTTCCTCAGAGCTCTAGGTCAAAGTATTTTGCCTAAAGATCACGTTGTTTGTGAAAGTTACTACTGTAATACATCATTTACCAAAAAAGCTGGAATGTGTATCTAATCTCCCTCCCTACCGTCTAGTCTACCCATGGTATCAGAGCCTCCGTGAATGGTTTGCTTACAACCTATCCATCTTACTCTAGCTTAAAATGCACTTTCCACGTCTTTACCTTTATCTCTTTTCGTGTTTCTCCAGGTTGAAACTCCAGTGTTCCCTCGCTGTAATTATAATCCACTCCAGCTTGGGCCGAGCCATTTTCAGTCTGGTAGTCCACTTGGAATGTCCCGGACGCACTGCCTCCACGCAGTATAATCCCCACACTCAGCTGGCCACAGTTTTCGCTGCAGCGATAACGCTCCTCCTCAAAAGCCACAAGTGCACAATCATCATCAGGGCCGGAGCTTGAGCCTGCACGTTTAGCCTGTTCTGCCGCAGCATGCTTCTTCAATACATTTCCAGCTCCGATGATCATGCGTGTGGCCTGTATGCGGTAAAATGCGCGGCTCTTCGGTTGCTTCTGCAAATTCGAGTAGTTGGCCATCTCAATCAACTGGTCCAAGTCTTTATCTGGATGTTTCTCTCTTAGGTCACGCAACATACGAATCACCTGCAAGGACAAAACCTTTCAGTACAGTACAGTAGCAATATTTTGTGTAGTAAAAATGTATAGTTGTTATGTTTCAGCAAAGGTTTAGTAGTACCTCAAAATATATTTGTGAAAAACTTTGCAATATATCATTATATACTTGAAATGGTTTAGAAACTTTCTGTACTGGCTGTGAGAGAATATTTGTTAGTATTACAGTGTTACAGAAACCTTAAAGCAACACGCCAGCTACATTTCCAAACTGACTAATCTGTCAGACCACCTAGTTTCTTCCTGTACACCCTTCCTGTACCTCCTCACGATCCTGCTCTGGGTCTTTGCCGGTCTCCATGATGTTGACATTGCTGGCAGTTGTGCTAGGACCTCCGTTGACATTGCCATGGAACTTTCCCTCCATGATGACATCGATGCCGTTGGGTGCCAATTCGCCCTCCGTCTCCACGATGATGCCGTGGCGCTTGTCAGCACGATAACGGCGATGAAGGTATTTGTAGAAGAGGAGCCGCCGGTCTGCGATCCATGCCATCAAAACACAAATGGGGAAGAACAAGAGCGTCATCAGGGCTTCCCACACCTAACACAAAAAAAAAGAAGAAAAAAATACACACACAGGGGTGAATATGTGGTTTACAAGTGAATAAAAGTGCAGATAATTACCAAGGTTCCAAAAAACAGCAATATTTTATTGATTTTCATGGTCATTTTTTGAGATCCTTGCTAACTGCCCCATAATTATGCCACCATTATCCAAAGAAAAGGACCGTACACTCCAAATTTTCTACGTGACATCATCCCTAAGAGATATTAGCAAAACATCAGCCTGGTGGCTGTATAGAAACTAATGCAAGCACCAGTCAAAGACAAGTGATCCTGTACCTCATTACCACCAAATTCTACCGTAATACTGAAAGTAAATGTGATGTGGCTGTGAGGAGATTAAAGAGACAACAATGCTTTTCACTCAGAACTGGGGTTGACAGTAGTATGAGTCCTGGCTAGTTGATGGCATCGATGCATTGTGCAGATCAATCTCTTCCAATGGAAATCACCTTTGTAGTCTGGTTGCACTAAAGGGTTCTTCTTAACATCATCCTGTTTTTCACTGGGAATGAAGATAAAAAAATACATTACTAAATTGAATCTGCCAGGCTTAGGTGAAAACTTGATGTGTTTGAAGAGATGAAGCTTGTAATAATTCTGTCATGACAGCAGCAGATCTGAGAAGATTTGGATGAATGAGACAATATGAATGCTGGTTGATGGTGTATTGAAGAATTTTCTCCCAGTAGAACAGGAGAACCAGACTGACACTTGGTGATAGAATTCCTATCTGCCCTAATACCCTGGAAAGGAAAAATGAGGATCATTTGGGAGCAGCCAGAACGATCTGTATGTTCATTGATCCAGGATGGAAGCAGCAGTCATAGAGAAGAAAAGTAATGGCGTGTTGTGTTTCTGTATAGACTAACAGTACCACGGAATTGGATTCCTACCACCCTCAGCTGCAATGATGATGTCCTTTCTGAACTCTCTGGTCCTGAGACGTGGAAGGAAGCATCCTTTATCTTGGAGCAGAGGCTTTGGCAGTTAATGATGATGCCATTTGGGCTGTATAGCACTCCTGCTCCATTTGCTCTCATGCATTCATACTATTTTCTTTCTTGATGCATTCCCAAATCTCCAGGGCTGCAAGAGCAGTGTATCTTAAGCTTCATTTGTCTACTTACAAACATTCTCTAAGGAAGCCCCCAGGCCACATATGCAACAGCCCACTTGAAGGAAAGTGCTTTATAGTGGTTGTATTTGTGAGTGTGCTGAATTTCATAAGCAATGAAATCCTCCTTCCACTTTTAAACCACAATTACTTTTGAGGGCTCTCTAGTGTCGTGTTTGCAAACACTTTTACGGCACACTGATATGGATAAAAATAATCATCATTATAGGTACAATACCAGTAACAATAAGAATAACTTGATAGTGATCATTATTTCCTACAAATGACATTTAAAAGGTGTTGACTAGCTAGCTTCCATGTATTGATCGAGCTAATCATAATAGTAAATAATTATTCTGATTTGTCTTTATGTCTGTAATTGATTATCTTATTTAACCCCAAAAAGTTGAACATTAAACAAAGACAGACCTGGACAACACCCGGGGAGATGACCGAGAGGATAAGGTAAAGCCAAATGTAAGCGAAGATGCTCCAGGAGGCAGTGATGAAGAACACGCGCAGGTGTTTGATCTTCCTCACCTCTCCATCGGGGATTACAAAGACGCAGATTGCAATGATCACGAGCATGTTGAAGGCGGCGCTGCCGACGATGGTGCCGGGGCCGAGCTCGCCTGATTTGAAGCCGTGTCCACACACCTGAATACACAAAAACTCTAAATTCACCAATGACACACCCATAAATATATAACATTCATATCATTCACCATTTATTATCAACAGATTATGATGTTTATTTATTTAACCTGATATTTTGCTTCCCTAACACATGTCCCTCCACAACCGTCGGAACTAATTAACCACAATTGACTGCTGGAGCTGGCGACCGACAGTTGGTGTAAGGAACAGGTGTGAACATAGTTTTAAGTTCTTACTGGTACTATTTAGCCAAAAGGTGAGAAGAATAAACCATGAAGGAATTTATATTCCCAATTATTTTGCTTCCAGGTTCCAGCGCTAAATCCCAAATAGCGTCAAATGGGAAACTAGTGCACTACTTGTATGTAGGGTGTACAATCCCACCAAGTAGTGCCCTTGATCAGGGGTTAGAGAGGGATTTGGAATTCAGCCTTATGATAGATAGCTAGTTAGCTTTGCAGCTCACGGTAGCCGTGAACTGAACAACACAGATGGTTCAGAGGTGATTCAGAACAATGTAGAAGCAAATACTAAGGAGGGAAAGTGTTGTTTAAGATGACATATGGCTATCAGATGTGTGTTCTTGCTGAAAGTGATACATACAGTTAAACGTCTCAGTGCTGTTATGCTTCATATCACCACTCATGGAATGCCTCCAATCACATTGCTCGGCCAGAACTATTGTTATAATATGGTTTTATCTTCAACTTAGAGTTGCTCATTATTGTTGTATTATTGCTTTTTGTAAACACTGGGTTAAATAAAACCCCAACATTTCTTGCAATATATGGTATATCACTTATATTGAAGCTTGGCTGCTTCCTTCTTGAATTCCTTAAGAATGGCTCTTAATTTCCCAGTGGCTCCAGGTAATATTCGGTTCCAATCACAAAACTTCCCAGAACAAGATTCTGCACTGGCAGAGACACCTTCATCTCTTCATACTTATGACATCTTTTATGAGCTTTTATGAGGTCTTGTTGACTTGTTGTCTCAGGCTCAGGGAACAAACATAATTATCGATAGGTGGCACTTCAAAAGAAATAATGAGGACAAATGGAGCAAGGATGTGCCAAAAGTGCAGCTGAAGTGTGAGGCCAATAGAGGGCATGAGAAGGCAAGGGGGGGGGGGGGGGGCAGAAGGGTCATTACGGTTACGGTGGACGGTTGAGGACAATCTTCAATCTCTAATTCAAAATGGAAAAAGTAGAGTCGTGCATTTTCCAACAAAAAGGAAAGATTGCAAGCGTCTGAGGTTAATGAGCATCCACAGGCACAAGGGAAAGTGAGTTTGGAAATACTTTCCGAAAGCGTCAACAGTTAATGTTTAATGGGAATAAACCTGAAGTCTGACTTTGTGTGTGTGTGTGTGTAGAAAGACGATGTGTGAAATAGTTGCTTATTTGCCAAGATGACTACAGTGTTAACTGTTCATCTTGTGTTAATGAGTGTGTGATATTACACTAACATCGGAAAGGATCTGAAGAGCAATATGTGTGTGTGTGTGTGTGTGTGTGTGTGTGTGTGTGTGTGTGTGTGTGTTTTGCATGCTGTTTTTTAGTCTCTGTATTGGTCCTATTTGCATCAAGATCAGAAAGGGTCTGTAGAACAGCAGATGTGTGAGCACCCGAAACACAAAGCCAAGGTGGTGGTTTGTTGTGTCTTTAAGACTGTGTGTGTGTGTGTGTGTGTGTGTGTGTGTGTGTGTGTGTGTGTATACATTCTGCTACTGACACTGTCACAAGAGAAGATGACAGAGATGACCCATGGCAGAAGTAAGTGTGTGTGTGTAGATCTGTGATTGACAGTATCTTAGATCAAGTCGATTCAGGGGCATATAATATGTTTGCGCGCGTGTGTGTGTGTGTGTGTGTGTGTGTGTGTGTGTGCGTGCGCGTATACCTCTATAACTGACAGCAGGATCTCCGGAGCGGAGGAGCCGAGGGCCATCAGAGTGAGATTGGATACGGTTTCGTTCCATATCCGTACCGTCACCACTGTCTGTTCCCCATTCGGCCCTTTGACGGTCACCTCTTTTTCCTTAACAAATACACACAGAGTTTGAAATTTAATTCTTTCACTAACATCTAATTACATCTAATTACTACCAAGTACTTTGTAACATATAAACAGGTAACATATTCTTGGCCCCTACGTAATCATGTGTGATAAGGTAAATATGAAACTCTATTTATGCTGACTGTACTAGTGGGTGCTTGTGTGTGCACCTGTGAGGTGATGACCTCGATGGCGGCCATGAAGCGATCGGCGATGATGGACACACCAAGAAACATATAAAGCAGACACAGGAAGTAGATGATCGCCCGGATCACCTGCTGCGGCAGCGGCGGGTTGTGAGGGAGCCAAACGGGTAGCAGAATCCCATTGGCACACTGAACCTTATCCATACAGCTCCGCTTAGTGCTGCTGTTCACCTCGACACCGCCGCACACACACACGGACAGGATGAGGAGGCGCAGGAGGACAGGACAAGCCATGTCCATGGAGGAGCAGGCAGGAGAGAGACAGTCTCCTTCTGCAGATAGAGAGAGAGAGAGAGAGAGACATACGCAGAATTATTGCCTTTTATTTTGTCATTTTTTTAACATGGCATTTAAATATTTTAATAAATCTCACAAGATTTTTATTACGAGAGTTGTATTAATCGAATGATCCTATAGGTGGCAGTGTTGGATGGTTTGTAATCATTCACCTAGAATTTGAGTCTTAGTGAAAGAGGAAAGTAGAACCAGGAGATGGAGGCAGATCAGTGTGTTGAAAATGCAAAAAGTGTTTGCTGTTTGGTGTTTTGGAGCATATTGGGGGTCAGGGGGATGGGCTTAGCCTTATAGGTTGAGTTGGATCAGGTCCAGCTTTTCGCCTGAATTTTTGGTTCAGTATTGTGGATTATATCCCCATCCAGATGTTAAGTAGTAACACCACCCTAGTGATAATACGGAGAGTCCAACCTTCGGAAACCAAGAGGAAACCCACCAAGTACAGAGAAAACATACAAACTCCACACTGAAGGACCTGAAGGCAGGACTCGAACCCTCAACATTTGTTTCAATCAGCCTCATTCTAAAATCAGTGAGTATTGGTTTTCAATAAAGAGCTTTCCTTGCAAAAAAAAAAAAAGCTTCATGCTAACTGGCTATTTAGCATGAAGCATGTATATGTATAAGACATAGATATCAGTGTTGGACCTGATGATATTTTGGTAGCTTGGGAGAAGATGGCAGATCATTAGATGGCAAAAATGTTCATCTGAATATTAGGGCTATCAATATTAATGCGTTAATGCATGTAATTAATCGAGAAATCTTTACGTGTGACTATTTTTCTAACGCAAATTAATCAAATGACCAAGTTTGATCCTAATGGCTTTCCATAATCGCAGCACGGTTACCCAGCTGTGTGTGATAATGTCACATTTAATGCAGATATTGAGAAAACATCACCAGGTGCACTGAATGGCAAGTTTTATTATAAGAATATTCTAGATGGAAGTTTGGATAAAACAAAAGTTGTGCGCTTGAACGACCTTCAAGGGGAACTATTGTTACAAGAATGCATTAAATGTAAGACACTAAGAAAGACTGTGAAAGTGATGCAGTTGGCAGAAGCTATTTTTATTGCAGTTACTGGAGATGACTGAACATCAGTAAGTAACCATAACTACCACGGCGTAACAGCAAATCTAATCGATGACAAGCGACAACTGCACTCACTCGCTCTGGGTGTGTTAAAAAGACAAGAAAGACATTCTGTCACAGTGAAATTATTATTTTTTTGCACATCCCAGTTAGAAAGCTGGAGTCCGTCAGGATGCACCACTAGGTTGAGTTCAGTAACCCAGAGCCTTAATCATTTCTTTCTTTCCTTAATTGATGTCAAATATCATATCCTTCCTATACCTTTTTTTTTAGGGAAAGTCTGAAGGTAGCAGATCATCCTTACACCATGGTTGCTAACCAGTTGGCTTCCTCCCAACTTTCCTAACCTCACCTCAACATCTTTTTTTATGGATGCCTGAATGCTGTCCGTGATTACGCCACCAGGCAGAACGCAAACTGATACTGAGCGAAAGATGATGTGATTGTGTAAATCACAGGTTCCCAATCCTAATCAACTAATCAGCTAATTAAAAGCTTTTCCAGAATTAAAATGTAAATAAATTTGAAAACTAATATGTCTTGGACTGGGTGTCTTCTTGGACTAGGATTAGGAACCACTGGTGTAGGGGGTGTGGAGGGTGTAGAGGGTGATGGGATCTTCCATATCAAGACCCAAAACAGGAACGTTATGTGACACGTTACATAAGAAGTGGGCAGGAGTCCTGAAAAGCAGAGCTGTGCATTAGGACTGGCGTTAGGGGCAGCGAAGGACACTCAGGAAAGCTCTTGGTGAGTGGTCCCTGGGATCGCCAGGTGAGAGAGAGTGTTCCCTTCCCTTCCTCTTTTGGACTCCCAGCTACACTCATGCCTGTGGCACTGTCGGAATTAAAACTTGCGATGAATGAACATCAGGGTGAATTCAGGTACTGTTGACCAGAGCACCTGGACAGGATGTGACTAAGCTCAAATCTGTGCCACAGTCACACCTGCACCATGGATGTAACAACAGCGCCCGGAAGTCTTTCTGGGAAGAAAAAAAAAAAATCAAAGCTCCATTAATAATTTATTTATAGTCACTGAATACATGCATGTTACGGATCTGACTCCTTCTAACGGCCCAACAGGAAGCTGCAAAGCAGCAAAGCCATAAGGAGTAAAAGCCAGAAGCCGCGCACACCCCCAGCACGCTTCAGCAGAGTTACACTTGAAGCGAATTTCTGGAAAGTCGTGGACACGTATCGCCGGAGGCAATGATTTCCTTGTAATGTCGAAAAAGAAAAAAAAAGCCCCGTTTCATGTTTTGTTGTCAGAGCAAATAATCTCGAGCTGGATTTGGCCAGAAGGCCACGGTTTTGGCCCCTTGTTTAAACAAATATCTGCTTCAGCAGCAGGCATTTGACCTTTAGAGTGATATTGTAGTGAGTAAGGATTAACCTTAGAGGGTTTTTTCGATGGAGTTGAGGTTGTTTGTGTGAGAAGAGAGAATTCTGTTTAATCGCTGCTGTTAGTGCACATGGAAGTCTTAACATTTATACCGTATCATGCAGATGTGAATGAAAAAAAGCTTCAAAAATTAATTTAATCCAATTAACTACACGGTTGTTGGTTTGACTTTTTAATGCTTTTTTTTTTTTTCTAGGAAATGAATATTACGTACCGAAGTCCTGCTGTACACCTTGGAATCACGATAGTTATTTTCTTTGATGATGTCATTCATGACATGAGGTTTTTTTTTGGTACCATTCTCTCTGGTTTTACACCATTCAATATCTAAACTCATAATACCTTCTGATTTCTTAAACAGACTAGTGTACAAGTATGCGTTCTGAAGAAGATAGTGTGAAGGTTTGGTCAAGTTCTCATCAATGGTTTAGAAGAAAAGCAGTGACAGTGACTGTAACGGATGGCACCACCGATGCCGCCGCAAAAACGACGGGTAGTGATTCCTACGTCTCGCCTGTGCTTCGCAGGCAGGCGATAAAAACAACAACCATACAACGTCCATCATCATCATTATCATCATCATCATCATCATCATCACAACATGAAGCCAAAACCCTTTTTCTGACATTCCACCTGAATCAAAATCCTTAAAAAATTCAGTTTGCTCATCATCATCATTTGAAAATAGGCAACCTGAAATCGGTGTATAGGGGAAACAGGAAGAAGACAAAGGTGGACACAAGTGCACACGATTTACAGCATCTCCACGCAGCAGTGTATCACATTAAGAGTTTTATGTCTATTAAGAATGTATGAGCTAACTTTAATGCGTGTGCGTGTGTGCGGTTGAGATTGACACGGGGCGCGTGCGCCTCACAGCGGGATCACGTTTCACTTTCCAAGCTGTGCTATGGTTACCTGCGCTCTCTATTCTGCAACCCTACACCTGCAAACAAAAATAACCTCCACTCACTCACACATGCGCACACTCAGTCCACATCCAACTGAAGGAGACAAACACTTCTCCTTCAGCTTCTCCACTGGCTCCAGCTTCGTTTCTTTGGACCAGTCCAGTGCCCTATTTCATACTGAGTGTAGCTTTGGTTTTGTGTTCTGTAAAATGAAAGAAGATGGTTGTATGTCTTTTATTAGTGTCTAGCAGTGGTTAATACAGCTGTGAATTTCAGGTGGACTCCATTTGAATCTATTCGTGATCCTTTGCTTCTATTCAATTCAACAACACTAAAGGAATCTGGATTATTCAAAATTGCTAGCAGCATTTATTAAGCATTGAAATACTATGTTGTATTGTCAATCAATTAATAGTCACGTCTCATAATAGTTTTTCCTGTCAGTATTCCGCTCCAAACTCCAGTCCAGCAGGTGGCGGTATTTCATATATTCACATAAACAAACAAACAATAAAACTGTCAAAAGTACTGCAGAAGATTTAAGTAAAGTATGCTTAATGTTTTTAGTGTCATATTTTAGATGATTATGGCTCATGAAAACCCCAAATCCACAATCTCAGAAAATTAGAATATTGTGAAAAGGTTCAATATTCTAGGCTAATTAAGCCATAACACCTGCAAAGGGTTCCTGAGCCTTTAAATGGTCTCTCAGTCTGGTTCAGTAGGAAGCACAATCAGGGGAAAGACTGCTGACCTGACAGTCGTGTAGAAAACCATCACTGACCTCCTCCATAAGGAGGGAAAACCTCAAAACCTAATTGCGAAAGAAGTTGGAAGTTCCCAAAGTACTGTGTCAAAGCACATTAATAGAAAGTTATGTGGAAGGGAAACGTGTGGAAGAAAAAGGTGCAGAAGCAGCAGTGATGGCCGCAGCCTGGAGAGGATTGTCAGGAAAAGGTCATTCAGAAGTGTTGGGGACTTTCACAAGGAGCGGACTGACGCTGGAGTCAGTGCATCAAGAGCCACCACACGCAGACGGATCCTGGACATGAGCAACTTTTATATCTCATTTGGAAACAAAGGTCCCAGAGTCTGGAGGAAAAATGGAGAGGCACACACACACTGCAAGATGCTTGAAGTCCACTGTAAAGTTCTCACGGTCTGTGTTGATTTGGGGAGCCGTGTCATCTGCTGGTGTTGGTCCACTGTGCTTCATTAAGTCCAGGGTCAACGCAGCCGTCTACCAGGAGATTCTGGAGCACTTCATGCTTCCTTCCGCAGATGAGCTTTATGGGGACGCTGACTTCATTTTCCAGCAGGACTTGGCACCTGCCCACACTGCCAAAAGCACCAAAACCAAAAGTTCAATGACCGTGCTGGATTGGCCAGCAAACTCGCCTGACCTGAACCCCATCGAGAATCTGTGGCGGATTGTCCAAGAAAGATGAGAGACATGAGACCGAACAATGCAGAAGAGCTGAAGGCCTCTATTGAAGCATCCTGGTCTTCCATAACACCTCAGCAGTGCCACGCCGCATTGAGGGAGTAATTGTTGCAAAAGGGGCCCAAACCAAGTACTGAGTACATGTGCATACTTATACTTTTCAGAGGACCGATAGTGTTCTATGTACAATCCTTGTTTTATTGATTGCATGTAATATTCAAATTTTCTGAGATTGTGGATTTGGAGTTTTCATGAGCTGTAAGCCATAATCATCTCAATTATGACTAGTCACAGCTTAAACTATCTCGCTTTGCATGTAATGAGTCTATCTCATATATTAGCTTCACCTTTTAAATTGCATGACTGAAATAAATGAACTTTTGCACGATATTCACATTTTTTGAGTTTCACCTGTATATATATGTATATATATAATTTTTTTATTTGAATCGATTCTGAATAAATAACTGATCCAAAGATTTGTGGAGATTGTAACATCATAAAGTGGTTTATTGTCGAGTTATAGAACAGATTGTTT
Source organism: Clarias macrocephalus (assembly GCA_011419295.1). Taxonomy (NCBI): domain Eukaryota; kingdom Metazoa; phylum Chordata; class Actinopteri; order Siluriformes; family Clariidae; genus Clarias; species Clarias macrocephalus. The sequence continues at coordinate 70,394 of JAAGKR010001478.1, forward strand.
ATGCAGTCATGGCCAAAATTGTTGGCACCCCTGAAATTTTTCCAGAAAATCAAGTGTTTCTCACAGAAAAGTGCTGCATTAACACGGGTTTTCCTATACACATGTTTATTCCCTTTGTGTGTATTGGAACAAAACAAGAAAGGGAGGAAAAACGCTAATTTTACATAATGTCGTACAAAACTCCAAAAATGGGCTGGACAAAATTATTGGCACCATTTCAAAATTGTGGATAAATAAGATTGTTTGAAGCATGTGATGCTCCTTTAAACTCACCGGGGTCAAGTAACAGGTCTGGGCGATATAAAAATCACACCTGAAAGCAGATAAAAAAGGAGAGAAGTTGACTTAGTCTTTGCATTGTGTGTCTGTGTTTGCCACACTAAGCCTGGACAACAGAAAGAGGAATAGAGAACTGTGCGAGGACTTGAGAACCAAAATTGTGGAAAAATATCAACAATCTCAAGGTTACAAGTCCGTCTCCAGAGATCTAGATTTGTCTTTGTCCACAGTGCGCAATATTATCAAGACGTTTGCCACCCATGGCACTGTAGCTAATCTCCCTGGGCGTGGACGGAAGAGAAAAATGTATGAAAGGTTGCAACGCCGGATAGTCCGGATGGTGGAGAAGCAGCCCCAAACAAGTTCCAAAGAAATTCAAGCTGTCCTGCAGGCTCAGGGAGCATCAGTGTCAGCGCGAACTATCCATCGACATTGAAATGAAATGAAATACTATGGCAGGAGACCCAGGAGGACCCCACTGCTGACACAGAGACATAAAAAAGCAAGACTACAGTTTGCCAAAATGTACTTGAGTAAGCCAAAATCCTTCTGGGAAAGTGTCTTGTGGACAGATGAGACCAAGATACAGCTTTTTGGTAAAGCACATCATTTTACTGTTTACCGAAAATGGAATGAGGCCTACAAAGAAAAGAACACAGAACCTACAGTCAAAATATATTGGAGGTTTAAAAATGTTTTGGGGTTGTTTTGCTGCCTCTGGCACTGGGTGCCTTGACTGTGTGCAGGGCATCATGAAATCTGAGGATTACCAAAGGATTTTGGGTCGCACTGCAGGGCCCAGTGTCAGAAAGCTGAATTTGCTTTTGAGATCTTGGGTCTTCTAGCAGGATAATGACCCTAAAACATACTTGCACCCAGAAACGGATGGCAACAAAGCGCTGGAGAGTTCAGAAGTGGCCAACAATGAGTCCAGATCTAAATCCCATTGAACACCTGTGGAGAGATCTTAAAATTGCTGTTGGGAAAAGGCACCCTTCCAATATGAGAGACCTGGAGCAGTTTGCAAAGGAAGAGTGGTCCAAAATTCCGGGTAAGAGGTGTAAGAAGGTTATTGAAGGTTATAGGAAGCGACTCATTTAAGTTATTTTTTTCCAAAGAGTGTGCAACCAAAAGTTAAGTTAAGGGTGCCAATAATTTTGTCCATACCATTTTTGGAGTTTTGTGTTACATTATGTCAAGTTTTCTCCCTTTTTTTGTTTTGTTCCAATACACACAAAGAGAATAAACATGTGTATAGCAGAACTTTTCCGTGAGAAATACTTGATTTTCTGAAAAAATTTCAGGGATGCCAAAATTATTTTTGGCCATGACTGTAAGCAAATGTGTAGTGTTATGTATGAGTGTGTATGTGTGTGTGTGTGTGTGTGTGTGATCTCAGATTACTGTGGTGACACTGTCTCTGTCTTCTAGTGTTGGCTATAAGTGATTGGTCAGATTGGTTTACACATGCGGCTCTGACAACTTAGGCGAGTTAGCACCTTTTAGCGGTTAATATTACACACACGTGCGCACACTCGCAACAACGGGGAACGCAGGAGTTTTAGTAGCAAGTTTATGTGAGGGGAAAGAGGAAGCGGATTACAGGGATGAAGGGACAGAATGTGGTGGAGAAAGAGACGAAGAGAAGTGATAGTACACATTTGTAAGAAGGAAGGAAAATAGCTGAGAAGGCCAAGGGAGAGACGCGTCTATTAGATATAGCATTAAAACCACCTGCCCAATATTGTGTCGTAGCCCCTTGTGCCACTAATTCTGCCCTGACCCATCAAGGCATGGGCACATTTACATTTACGACATTTGACAGCCACCCTTTTCTGGCGCCACTTACATTTTATCTCATTATACATTTTAGCAGTTGCTCAGGTTCAACAGTGGTGGTGCTGAAGTTTTAACATTAATACCCCCTACCCCTGCCCTGACCTCATCTCCATTAGACCTTTGTTGGCCATCCACATGATATAAAAAGAAGCACCATCGTTTATGCAATCTTTTTTTGGCTGACTCTTTTAGTGGGCCAGACTTTGGGAAACAGTGCCTCTAGAAGATTAATACACTAAGCAGAATATTTTTTCATGACCAATGTTGCCCTGGTCATAACACCACCCCGATAAGGGTGTGGCTGTGATGTCGTTCCAATTACCCAATTAACACTAATAACCAATCAGCACCGAGAGTACAGTACATCATTAACCAATCAACAGCACGTGCTGGACACAACAATGAAGTAGACCATCGAGTTTTTATATCACCATAATTATCATGCCCTGTCCAGGTTTAGACAAAACTGATCACACACACACACACACACACACACACACACACACACACACACACACACACACACACACACAATTACTAGTCGGCTGTAACTGAGCCCTGAGGACTCTGTGTCCTGGCTGTCTCCGGTTAGCAGCCATCACTCTGACACACACACACACACACACACACACACACACACACACACACACACACACACACACACACATAGTTAAGCTATCAGTATCTCTGCTCTATAATCTCACTTGGTCTCTTTCTCTCAGCTTTGTAACCAAACATTTAACCAAAACTCACAAAGTACTCATATTTTCTGTTCGTGTAGTTAGTGTGTGTGTGTGTGTGTGTGTGTCCTGCTTGTTGCTCTGCTTAGACGACACGACAGGTATCCCAGGCCAGCGTTCAGTACTTGGAGTGTTTTTATGTGTTAGTAGAGAAGACTGAAATAACTGATTGTGTTGTGGTGTTCAGGTTAGCAGGCAGACGTTTGACTGTGGGATCTGATTAACGAGGCCGCTTCAGGAAATCAAGCTATTGTTACTTAAAGCGTGTGGATAATTGGAGCTGAGTAACATCGGACACGCTTGGCTCGGGATCAGGGGTGTCGGACTGCAGTGTTTTATCCCTCTCCAAAACACAAGTGTTTCAATTCACCAGCTAAGTACCGCACACTTCAGGAGTTCAAGCAGGTGTGTTAAGAGATCGGAAACTCGCCTAATGTAAGTAACGGGAGAAATTCTCTTCCTGCTTCATAACGTCCTAAAACACACTGATCCCTATACCTAAAGGAGGTGTGGCCTGTGTGTGTCTAAGTAAAGGAGGTGTGGCCTCTGTGAGTCAGTGTCAGTGAAGGAGGTGTGGTCTGTGTGTGTGTGACAGAATGACAGAAGGAAGCCTGGCTTGTGTGTGTGTGTGTGTGTGTGTGTGTGTATGTGTCAGTCTTAGAGAAGGAGGCGTGGCCTATGTGAGTCAATGTCGGTGAAGGAGGTGTGGCCTCTGTGAGTCAGTGTCAGTGAAGGAGGCGTGGCCTGTGTGTCCCCGTCTCAGTGAAGGAGGTGTAAGCATTGTGTGTCAGTGTCTGTGAAGGTGTGGCCTCTGTGTGTCAGTGTCTGTGAAGAAGCCGTGGCCTCTGTGTGTCAGTGTCTGTGAAGAAGCCGTGGCCTCTGTGTGTCAGTGTCTGTGAAGAAGGCGTGGCCTCTGTGTGTCAGTGTCTGTGAAGGTGTGGCCTCTGTGAGTCAGTGTCAGTGAAGGAGGCGTGGCCTGTGTGTCCCCGTCTCAGTGAAGGAGGTGTAAGCATTGTGTGTCAGTCTCAGTGAAGGTGTGGCCTCTGTGTGTCAGTGTCTGTGAAGAAGCCGTGGCCTCTGTGTGTCAGTGTCTGTGAAGAAGCCGTGACCTCTGTGTGTCAGTGTCTGTGAAGAAGGCGTGGCCTCTGTGTGTCAGTGTCTGTGAAGGTGTGGCCTCTGTGAGTCAGTGTCAGTGAAGGAGGCGTGGCCTGTGTGTCCCCGTCTCAGTGAAGGAGGTGTAAGCATTGTGTGTCAGTCTCAGTGAAGGTGTGGCCTCTGTGTGTCAGTGTCTGTGAAGAAGCCGTGGCCTCTGTGTGTCAGTGTCTGTGAAGAAGCCGTGACCTCTGTGTGTCAGTGTCTGTGAAGAAGGCGTGGCCTCTGTGTGTCAGTGTCTGTGAAGGTGTGGCCTCTGTGAGTCAGTGTCAGTGAAGGAGGCGTGGCCTGTGTGTCCCCGTCTCAGTGAAGGAGGTGTAAGCATTGTGTGTCAGTCTCAGTGAAGGTGTGGCCTCTGTGTGTCAGTGTCTGTGAAGAAGCCGTGGCCTCTGTGTGTCAGTGTCTGTGAAGAAGCCGTGACCTCTGTGTGTCAGTGTCTGTGAAGAAGGCGTGGCCTCTGTGTGTCAGTGTCTGTGAAGGTGTGGCCTCTGTGAGTCAGTGTCAGTGAAGGAGGCGTGGCCTGTGTGTCCCCGTCTCAGTGAAGGAGGTGTAAGCATTGTGTGTCAGTCTCAGTGAAGGTGTGGCCTCTGTGAGTCAGTGTCAGTGAAGGAGGCGTGGCCTGTGTGTCCCCGTCTCAGTGAAGGTGTGGCCTCTGTGAATCAGTGGTAACGTGGTAGCGGAAAAGGACTGTGTGCTTTAAAAGGATCTTTTTTGCATTTTTTATCCAATCAGCACACATCCCTGAAAACTTGTTCTTGTTTCATCTGAAACGTGAACAATTTGCATTACGCAAGCTAGCTAGTGATAGCTACCCACTAGTTTCCTTCAAAAAAACGTACATCGAAACATCACATCAGTAACTAGTTTGTAGCATAACACCACAATCCTTTTAATTTTGGCCATGTCGAATTAGCCTTGGATTAACTTTATGTAAAGCTAGCAGGCGGTGCTGCTCGACCACCGACGCTAACGCAACACTATATAATATAAAATATCCTGGAGAAACTCATTGTAATATCTCTCTCACTGTTTCTCTGAAAGCATGTACTGAAGGGAATATAAACATACACACACACATACACACACACACAGTGTTCACAGTTAGCATGACAGTCACTTCAATGTATACAGATTAACGGCACACACATGAACCGTGTCAGACGGAGAGAGCTCAGGTCCCATGGTGTGTGTTACACCTGGCACTTTCACCTGAACATGACGATACCGTCACTCTAGAAGGAGCCGCGGTCTCAGCTTCAACTGCCTTTTCGCCACAGCGCGGACATTTATGCAATATTCAACACCGAGGCAGGACAATGAAGCTGCCACCCCCCACACACTCTCCCTCTCTTTCACACACACACACACACACACACACACACACACACACACACACACACACACACACACACACATTGGCAACCTGCAATCATCTGACAGATGCACATTTATATTTTATACAGAAGGCGACACCTGAAAAACTCAGTAAATTACATAACCGGATTGGGGCGATCGATAAACTGAGGCGGCTTGGCCACATACGGGCGGCTTCGATTTCAGCGAGAGTCGCGAATGTTTAAGGTTACGCTTCATAGCGACGTCATTCACATGCAGAAGTAACGGAATACATGTAACCGGATTAGGTATTTAACAAAAATAAACACGGTAAGCAATATTCTCAGAGTCTAATAGCAGTCCTGAGTGCTCAGTGCTAGTCAGAACTTCAAGGAAATCCAAGGAAATGATTAAGGCTTTTATTTATTTTTGTCTAGCAAAACAATCAAGCTTGTTAGCTTGCCAAACAGTGTGTTCTATTTTTTATTTATTTATTTATTTATTTATTTATTTATTTATTTATTATTCTTTACTTACTAAACTAAACTAATTAGTCATCAAATCATTATAACTTGTCCGCCTTCATGATTTGGAAGATTCTTGTGAAATACTTTGTTGCTCAATTGTCTGATAAACTGAAAAGAACAAGCTACTGATTTTAGAAAATCCTAGCATTTAGCTACAACTGATGCTAGCTCATTTCCAGCCTAGTTTTGCCCTGACAGCACTACACTCACTGGTCTTTTTCCTCCTCATAATTCTCCATCTTGACATTTCACTTTTTTTTTTTTTTTACATTACTGCATCCTTTTGCTCTATGATTTTGTTTTCCTGTCTGAAAAAACATCCTTACATCCTTTACTAGCTAGCCCTTGTGCTAATTGAGTGGACATGACTGAAAACTGAAAAAAAAAAATGCTAGCAAATCTTCAAGCTAGATTTCAAAAACAATAAATGGTGTAAGACTTCCCAAAAAATCTGATAAACATACACGAGAATATAATAAAGGCTACAGTTATAATACTGCATGTGAAAAGAAAAGGATTTTCAAGCAAGTTTGAGGTAAAAAGTGGGAGGAAAGAAATAACACAAAAGCCTATATGAATATATGAAGAAATGTGATTTGCTATTAAGTTTAAAATCTGAGGGAAGAACTGCTTGCTGTGTCCTCCGAGCCACTGTACCCTTACAAAAGAGTTCCCAACTGTGGGGGAAACACAAACATGAACATGAATATGATGTGTCTGAATTTTCTCCCTAGTTTATTCACAGAAAAAGAGGTATATAAAAAGATAAACCACCTCTTGAGTCACTAGATAAAAGCCATTTGTTGGTGCTAAAAAATATAAAGAAACAAAAGGGTTCCCAAGGTAATAAAACAGTTCCAGGAAGCCATCGGAAGTATTACTGTATAAGGAATGTGGGAAGAAAAGCCTGGGAAATTTAACACCATCTAAAGGAAATGTAAGAAGATGCTAACAAAAGTTAGCTTAATGGTGTATTTATTAAAACACAGAATGCATTTAAAGTAGTGAAGTGATGTTTTATTTACTGTTGAGTAAATAATGTGAGCAGCCATGTGGACATCACGTTATATGGTCATCCCCTGACTGAGGACACGTCCTGAGAGGGAATTTAAAATCGACAGGGCGGAAAGTCGATATTTGCATCCTCTTCCTGGTCGTAGGTTACGAGTTGCAAGCTGTACTCAAATGCAAGATTATTTGACAGGTTCTAACTTTCCAGTCACAAGCACTGAACTTTAACCGTTGAGGGACCCTTTATTAGCTGCTCAAATAACACCTCAGGCCCATCATATAGGCATCTCTAGTGCAATCTGAGAAGACACAACATTTAGAAGATGCGATCAAAAAGATGAAATCCAACCTGCTATTTATGATGACTTGATTGTAGTTGTTGCTGATAGAAAAACACTACAAATCAATATGCAACCCACACACACACAGGGATCGAGTGCTTTTTCTTTTTCCCAATTTTATCACACCCCACACGAACACTAAAGCAACAACATAGGCATTCACTCTAAACGTAATGACTGAGCTGTGCTATTCACTTTGTCGATCAAATTTGTTCAAATCAAATTATATTTGGGGTGAAATAGAAAAGTCAGGCTATTTTTAGACCAAAAATGAAAAGTCACCACAATTATCACTCACTTGCCGTCTCTACCGCTTAATCCTGTATTCAGGGTTGCGGGGGGCTTGGAGCCTATCCCATGAATCTTAGGTCATGTGGTGGTGTACAACCTCACAGGGTACAAACACTATGGACAATTTGGGAACGCCAAATAGCCTAATCTGCAAGTCTTTGGATTGTGGGAAGAAACTGGAGTCCCTGGAGGAAAACCACCAAGCACGGGAGAACATGCAATCTCCATGCACACAGACGGGAATCAAGCCTAGCTGGGACTTGAACCCGGATCTTGGAGGTGCAAAGCAACAGTGCTAACCACTACACCACCGCGCCACCCACCTTATACTGGGGCCAATACCAAAAGACAACCCTTTTCGATGTGGCATCAATTTCAACATTCTGTGGGTATAAAAAGCTGGTATTGTCAGTAAGTCATTCCAAGTTCATCATACAAACAGCCATGAACACACGACATCACTAAACGGACGAGCAGCGCCACCTGGCCATGGCGCTCCTTCGGGTCGGTGGCAGGCAGTCAGATGTTGCTCGTGAACTTGGTGTGTCTCAGCAGACTCGCATCAAGACACAGAACCACTGGCAGAGTTCATGACAGACCCAGGAGTGGAGCCCCACGAGTGACAGACCGCAGCGATGACCAGTACCTAAGGACCTCTGCACTCAGACATCGCTATGCAACTGCCACACAGCTGCAGGCCCCTTTTACGAGATGTGAGGTGTACTGGGGTTTCCAGACAAACCATTCGCAACCGACTCCAATGCTTTGGCTTGAATGCCAGACGACCGTCGCAGGTGACTCCACTGACACAGACACCGCCGTGAACGTCTGCAGTGACCTGGACAATGCAGCAGTGGTCTACCGTCCTGTTCACTGATGAGTGTCGGGTCACCATTGTTGGAGAAGGCGAGGGGAGCGATACGCTGAGGTCAACATGGTCCCCAGAGTTTGCTTTGGTGGAGGAGGTACAACAGTCTGGACAGGAATCACCAGTCAGCGCAAAAGAGATTTGGTTATTGTAGATGGCTCAGTCACTGCACGTTCTTACTTCAGAGACATCATAGAACCCATCATCATCCCCCAATTCCGCCAGCACACCCCCAACTTTCTGTTCATGGATGATAATGTTCCACCACATCGTGGCAGAATTGTCACAGCTCGACTTCAGGAAATTGGAGTGCCTCATATGGTGGCCATCAATGTCCCCTGACCTGAACCCCATAGAGCATGTCTGGGACCAGTTGAAACAGAGATTGGATGATATCGTACCCCACCCCCACGTGACCTGGCAGAACCGTGTGTAGCACTTGTGGAAGAGTGGAACCATCGCCTCAGAACATCATCATGAGGCTAGTGAGGAGCCTGAGACGTCGCTGTCAAGCTGTCATTGCCAAAAGTGGTGGAAACACCCGCTACTGCCGTTGTTAATTTTTGTTATTTAGGGCTAACCTTGTTATTGTCAAAATTTTTGGGGTAATAAATATTAAACTAATGCAAATGGTGTTTCTTCGCATACATTATTAGTAATACCAAAGGGAACTTTTACTTATTTCATTAAAATTCAGAGCAAATAGGAAAAGCACTCATGTAAATAACAATATCCCTAACTTATTGTGAGTAGTGTATATATATATTATTTTATTTATATATACAGTATGTTTGCATAATCCTTTAGACATGGTGCACGTTAAACTATCCATAGACTAGCAGGCAGCACAGCATCCTGTGTGTGAGGACTAAATGATTTGCTAAGTTTGAAACGAAGGAGTAGCAGCGCTGACACCTAATAATACACAGCTTTAAAATAAAATAATTACTTTGGACTTTGTACCCCACCCTACATATGCATCCTGTAATCAGCTTGACTGAATCAACAACTGTCCATTATGACCCTATTAAAACCCACACACAGTGCTGTTTTTACCAGTGCATCATTCCAACTTAAGCCACTTACCATACATTTGAGCAAAGTGCTCACTACAATAGCTATGCTCGCTTTGGTAAATGTTAAGTGGTTTTAGATGTTTGTCTGGTAGGGGTGTGTGGTATACATGCTCCCCCCCTACAGTGGCATTGTGTCTATGTAGATCTGTTAGGACTGAACACACGCTGAGTTTTATGTTCCAGTCTGGTGTGTTACAGATCTGCATCGATACCTCACTTTCTCAGGTTAACATAGAAACTGTGTGTGTGTGTCTAGTTGAGGAAATCAATTATGTGAGAGTATATGAGAGGAAGATGTTACACATACTGTATACATCAATGTGCCCAAACTTTATTCTTTATTACTATATTCGGCTAGAATTACCTAGAACATAAAGAGAAAGAGAAATAATGGAATATTCCATATGAGCATCTAAGCTGTAACAAAATATTAAATTTCTGCGTTTCGTTAGCAGTGGATTACTGTTTAATCACTCCAAGTCAGGTCTGACCCGAGACTTTGACCCCATGCATCACCACTCCGATGTAACTCTGTGATTATGTTACTGATTTCAAACTAAATAAAGAATAACTCACTCGGTGCAGTGATACTATCGGAAAATAATCAGTGAAAGGATCGTGTGATGAAGTGAAGCAATCTGTTGTAAAAGTTACAATGTGCTTTACGAACCAGCTTTAACGTTCCGCTTCCAAATCATCTCATCGAAAATTTTGCCACGTCGAAGACTATACTGTAAGATTTTCCAAGACTTTACTAAAAAGTAAAGAAAAAAAAAAAGAGGTAAATAAAAGCACTTTTTGCAGTGGATAGCAGGCTAATTTTGTTAATGTGTTTAGTCTCAGCAGTCTTAAGCCTTAAAAAAATTATGTTTAAATGTTAGATTTTTATGCATAATGTAAACTTAATGGGTTACCAAATTATATACAGTAGTTACCTTCTGTATAAAGTTGAGGGACTTTAGCTTGATGATGATGATGATGATGTGATAAGAATGGCAGGAGCTAGCTACAGGTATGTGCTAACGTAATGTATATAGCTAGGGAGAGGCTACGTGGCTATAATGTTAATCCATCCATCCATCCATCCATCCATCCATCCATCCATCCATCCATCGAGGAACGTCTGTGGTCTAACTACACTGTGGAGGCCAATGATGTAGTAGGACCTCCCGTCAACACTCACACTCTCATTCACACAGTACGAACAATTTGGCAACATCAACTCGCTTCATCTGCATGATTTTGGACTGTAAAAAAAAAAAAAAAAAACACCAAACATAGGGAGAACATGCAAACTCCATGCACACAGACCCCGAGGTGAGAATCGAACCCAGGCCCTTGCGAAATTGTGAATTCTGTTGTACTATTATTTGTTTTGCTTGTGTCATTTAGATCACAGATGTAAATCAAGACTCTTATACTGAAATCCTACTCGTGTTGACCTGTGACAACTGCAAGCTACTTTACGAGCAGTCGTCTGTGGTGTTGGTTAAATCTGCATATTCATGCATATTCACAGATACCCCACTATAATTACTTCTCTACACTGAAGGTTACAAAATGTGTTTGAAATAATAATGTATGAAATTAAATGCGCATAAAGGCAGCTCATGAATATTCCCCAGATAGTGATTTAATATGTATGGATGGGTGTGTTTAGGTCTGATTAGGATCTTTATGAACTAGTTTTAATAATTGCCTTGACATTACAGGTCATTACTCCTCATGTTTATTCATTCGTCCTCAAAAACAATATGTTTATCTGGATAAAACACCATATTTGTGGACACTGACAAGTGCATAAAGACAAGCAAATGAACATAAAGTAAAATACGGTATATATTCACGTTTTATTCTAACAAACATCTGAATGGAATAAAACACACCTGTTGCACAAGCAGGTCTAAGATGTGCACAGGTTTAGAGCCTGTGAAATTAGACTTTTTTTTTTTTTTTTTTTTTTTTAAAGACATGCATTCATCCTTAACAAACCGGTATAAGAATGCACGAACATCACTTTAAACATTTCCCTGACTTCTTACCTCAGGATCTATTGTAATGGCATTGCTGGTGTGAAAGCCAACTGAGATGCTTTCTCCTCTTTCTTCTTGTTCTTTCTTTCTTTCTTTTCTTTAGTTCCAGTCCAACCTTCCTCAGCACTTTCCTAGATGTCGTCCTGGATTATTGCCTTCTGTGCATGTGTGTGAGCATGTGTGTGTGTGTGTGTGTGTGTGTGTGTGTGTGTGTGTGTGTGTGCCCTGTCCTTAGAAAGCATCCATGAAAACGACACACACACAAACACACGCGCGGCTGCGTCACCCGACCCGAGGAGAGGCGCGTCAAGTGCTCCATTATAATAAGGAGAGAAGCCTGTGGTTATCGACCACCCAGAGTCACCGTGCATTCAGCACGGCACAGGGAGTTAAAGTTCTGTTTTACAGTCAAGACAAGAAATATGGGTGCCAATATTCACTAGAATATTCTTATTCTATAGTAATGAGGTATAGGTTCCTGGAGAGCCTCCTGTCACTTTCTAATCTAATCTAATTCTGATTAACACCCCATCATAAGAGGAATGATGTGTGTCAAGCTGAGTGCAGAACAAAGTTTCTTCTAGCTGGGATTGTCTACAAATATTGCACAAACTTCTAAAAAAATGCCTGCACAAACAGTTATAAAATGTGTTGCCTCTGAATTTCTTATGTAGCGTTAATACTTGAAAAGTTTAAATATCACTATTAAAAATGGACATTGTCGCAAGGCAGCTTTACAGAAAAAAACTTGTACATGCGTATCTTGTGTTTGAACATACAATTTCAATAGCTATTGGATTTAATGCTATTATTCGAAAAAAAAAAACATTCAAAAATTGTGGAACCATTAATTTGCTAATGAGGCGACACTCTTGGTTTAATTCACACATCAGGGTTTTTACAAAAAATTATGACTCTGCACTGTAAGATATAAACAAGGCACATGTATATCTATCTGTTCATTTTTTTTTTTTACAGCAGAAATTCTGTTTGCTTGTGTGTGTGTGTGTGTCGCCGGTGTTTGCACAGACATTCCTCACCAAAAGTAACAATAAGCAGCGTCATCCTCAACTTTTGTCCACGGTGAAAACGGGTACATCTGGCTGAGCTCATAGCTACTGAAACCCCGGATGAGACTGCACAGTGTCTACAGTGACGAACGAATGAAACCCTGGCTCAGACCATGACGCGTCTACGCGACAGCAGAAGTGGGGGCTGCCGAAAAATGGAACAGCTTGAGGAGCGGCAGCGAGTTGCCTCCATTCGCAGGTAATGTTAGCATCCAGGCGTTAGCATCTTCACGCGGTCGGAGCCATGAGTATACCTGGTCGGAGCCGGGAGGGTGACCTCTAGTAAGCAATAAAACAATCATATTGTTACTATATACATTATTGGTATATAGTTCTTACCAGTACAATGGTTGTCAAATGTCACCCAGCAGAACTAATTATTTTGCCACCATTTTTATCATCCAATATGGAGGAAAAAGAAATTACAGAAGCTTCAATACACTGTAGAAGTGATAATAGTGGCAAGGTATGTTTTTCCCTTACTGTCACATTTCTGGAGTCTGGCCTGAGAGCGATCAGTTTCGAACTTACCACTAATGGTTGACTGGAAGAGTTTTTTTGAACCACTCTCTTTTCAGTTAGAACTGCTTGGACTCGTTGAATATGAATGCGAGAACACAAAAATAAAGCTGCAGCTTGACATATTGTCATCTTACTGGTGTCGACTCCTTAACCAAAACACAAAGCCATCAACCAACTCTTCCCAAAAGATAAAATAAACATTTCACCTATCATTCATTTGAATGGGTCACAGAGGGCCTGGAGTCTATCCCAGGGCACAAAGTAGTAAATGCGGTGCCTTGATGCGGTGCCAACAGGCACACGCGCGCACACACACACACACACACACACACACGATTATACACTCTAGGCAAATTGGAAACACTAATCATGATGTGTGTGGCATGTCTTTGGACTGTGGGGGAACCCAGAGGAAATCCACAAACACAGAGTTCCAAACACACACACAGACACACACCAGAGGTAAGATTCAAACGCCTATCCCCGGAGGAATGAAACCCTGCGTCTCACACACCACACATTTTTCAGTTATTTGAAGTAGAAAAGATTTGAGTTGATTTGTTGCATTTGCTTCCCCCTGCTGACTGAACAGAGGCATTACACCCAACACAGGCGACTTCAGACAAGTCGTAACGAGTTGCGTTCCTAAGGAGAAACGGACACACACAAAAAAAGCAAAAAAAAAAAAAACAAAAAACAATACTAACCTTGGTGTTAAGAGATCATTTGTTTTTTTAAAGTTTGAAGTCCATTTTTAAAAGAAGAGCTAAAACTTATGGCCTTGTGGGTTAAAATAATGTTATAGAAGAAGCAGGTGTGTTATGAAATGAACTTGGTTGCCTTCATGTCAATGGAACTATCACTCACACACACACACACACACACACACACACACACACACACACACACACACACACACACACACACACACACACACACACACACACACACACTTCAACACCCAGTACTCAAGCTTTTTAACTTACGACAGTGTCCTGACAGGACCAAGCTGTCACCCAGGTTCTGGCCCAGGGGTTATGAGCCACGACTCCGGAGCTCCTACTGAGCTACCTGAGACCAAGGTGCACCCTTTTCCCACAAACTCATGGTGGATCTGTTGCAGCTCAAGCAGACCTGTTTTTCAGTCTACCACCCTCAGACTATCTACCCGAACTGCTTTAACTGTTCAAATATGTAGAAATGGCTTGAAGCGAGGTCGTGGCTCTATGGGAGATGTGGGAATAAATCCCAGCTGAGGCCCAGTAATGTGCAAGTGGTGCAGTGAGCAGTCGTGATGGAAAGTACATTAGTGTAGCTGAGAATTATATAGAGAAAAAAAAAGCAAGTTTTTCACCTCATACTGTAACTGTGTTATGTTATTTTGCCAAATCAAAAGTCCAGTTAAGGAATAAAACCCTCCATGTTATATGGTTATAGGGGAAAAAATAAATTAATAAATAAATAAAAAAGTGTGTGATAAACCAGGCTCACTTTTGCTGCATTGTCCTGTTGCTCTTATACCTCAGCCGCTTGCCAATGATTACATTTATTTATTGATTTATTTAAAAACACAACTACATTCAATAGGCAAGATTTAAACCCCCAGCCCTGTATACAAAGTCAGCAAAAAAATATATATATATATATTTTTTTACACATTTCAGGAAAAGACAAACTTGTATAAACATTTTAAAACACAGGAAAGAAATCTACAGCATAGTAGAATATTATATTAATATAATGTACATCATACTACAGTATTTTTCTTTTCCTGAACTGTGCATACTTGTTGTTTGGCTGATTCTCTGCGTATATACTGTATAGCAAATAAATAAAGCTTGAGATGTATTCTTTTTGTTGCATTTGTCTCCCCCTGCTGGCTGAATTGAAGTATAACATCCACCACATATGACATAAGGAAATAAAATGTGCTTTCCTGAGGTGGTTGTTCTTCTTTTGTCTGCTCATGTTAAAGGACCGCTACAGTGGAAACAATTCTGCTCATTTATCTCTGCACAGATCTTACACCCACACGCCCTTTCTGACTCAACCCTCATATTTTGTATCCAGGGGCCGAGTTTGTGACTGGGAATTGAACGCAGGCTTAAAGCGAAGCCAAACACGGAGCTCCCAATGCCCCAGATGCGCTTTCCTGAAAAATAAATAAATAAAATAACAATGCCAATCCTTGGGTGTTGTGAAACTCTTTGGTTTATTAAAGTGCAATCCATTATTATTTTTTTTAAGACGATCTGAACTTGTACTGTACATAAAACCTTCGTCCTCACATGTTAATAGCGCGTTACAGAAGAAGCAGGTGTTGTACATTAGTGCCTTCTCTCACTGCTGCATCATCAGTTTCATACAGACAAAATCATACAGTAGGTGTCCCGCTGCAGTGCATTATTATGGGCTGGATTTGGTCGGCTTGACGACAACAGAGCTCCCGGTGACCACAGTGCCGAAGAATTCGACCATGAACTTAGTTTTCACTTTGTGTTGGAAGAGAACGTATCTCACACCGGGCCCATAGCCTGAGAACACGTGCGAAACCTGCACACACGCACGACAAAGGTCAGATTCTAAATATAATATGCAATAGATTATGGTTGGAAAAATTGGAAGAGTTATGATTTAGAAGGCAGGTAGAATGTTTGTATTACATGTGTGTGTGTGTGTGTGTGTGTGTGTATGTTTGAGAGAGAGAGAGACCTGTTTCCATTTGTGAGAGTAGACCTCCAGGTTCTCTGTGGGGCTGCACGTGTGCTCCTTAATCACCGTTTGTCCGTCAGCAGCCAAGAGTTTCACATGAAGCTCATAGATAGATTTATGGAGTTGACTCTCCTCATACCTACACACACACACACACACAAACACACACACAATAGTACCTTAACATGTCTGTAATAAGTGTTTATCCTGCACCAGCTCTTCTATCCACAGTGTAATAGTTGTTTATAACCTCAGGTAACGTACCAGTCCTCGACGGCGATGTCCGGCTGGAACGAGTCGAGTAGTTCATCCCACAATCCTTCAGCCTTCAGATCGACTCGCTGCTCCAAGGAGAACCAGCTGAGATAATCAGAAAGAATCAGAACCACTAAACCACCTGCTGCCATAATATAGACCTTCCTAAACATATTTTTTTTATTTTAAAGATGGTTGTAACTTTTAGAGACCCCTGCTGTCTCGGTCGTTACCCTGACCCAAACCCAAACCACACTCTCTGCACAAATTCTGTTGGACAGAGTAAATTACACAGATAAAAATCAATTACTTATTTTAAGTAAAACAAGCTGATTTTAACATGAACGTCTGCGCTGTGGGGAAAAAAAAAGAGCAAAAATTAAAATGCTTGGCATTACTTCACTTCTTCTTCATGCGGTCATGCAAGCAACCTGGCACATGGTGTAACTTTTCTTTCTTAACTCTTGTCTGAAGGAGTCCGTTTTGTGTCTCGTTCCCTTCATACGCTTGCTGATTCGAGTCTGTTCTCTTCAAACACTTACAGATTTCTATGTCAGCCTGCCACGCCTCGCAACTGGCTGCAACTTGTGCAGACTGGGACAGACTTGGCACGATGTTGAATCCTATACGAAATCCTGTCTAAAGTCGTGTACTGTGGCCTCAGCGTAGCTTTATGAAAACAGAAATTACACCCTGAATGCAGGGACACTATAAATCTATAAGGACAATGTAAATCTTCAAACGTGTGCTTTAATTCATTAATCATCTTGAGAGCATAAAGACGAGGACGGACGTTCGTCTTCTCTTCTGTTTTTAATGTTTGAGAGGCAGAATAAACTCCAGCACAGTGTGTTGCAATAGTAGTAAACGCAACACTGTAACTACTGTCTCTCTCTCTTTTTTAAACTCTTAACTTATTTACCTCTGCATGCGTTTCATATTTTTATCCTGAACGAGTTAAAGGACAATAAACTCCGACCTCTAATCTGTCAAACCCAAGTAAGTAAGTAACGCACAGTCTAATGCAGCATGTGACGTCACGAGCACAATAAAGGCTTTATGCAGTATTGTGTTCCCGTCACCTGATTGTTAAATCGCACCCACCTGTAGCTTGGCAGATGGCAGATCACAACACCTGGTGGAATCCCGCTGGTGTCCAGGGGCAACCTCTCTGAACTCGTGCTCCAACCTGAGAAATCGCCTGACAAACAGACGTGATACAAGAATAACAGCAGAGTTATTCCATTTTATTATATACATAAAAAAGAAGAGAAAAACAAAAGCAATGCGTTGTCGGGTGTAACTGTTCGTTCATGGTGTTAATTTTTTATTGAACTGAAGTGACTGTTAATTATAGTCTAAAAGAATTCATGGTAAAAGGTGAAGAAGATAAAAGGTGGTGATATTTCCATATTGTGTCACATCCAAATAATTCTATGGCAGGGGAGGGGACGAAAACAAAAGGTATTAAAAACATACAGTAATTTTATCTATCCATTGTTTTACCGGTCGGTTCGAACTGCGGTGGCAGGGCAGGGTCCGGATATTCTCCCGTGACCTCGCGCTCAGGCGGCGGCGTGTCATGAGTCAAACCTGTCGGCCAAACCAGGAGAGGATTGTGTTAAAGCAAGCACTCGTTTCTTCATCCCTAAAACTACGATTGCACAATCACAGAGACACGCCCAAGCCAAAGCAGCATGGGATCCGTTAGTCACACTGAGCGAGTGAGTGGGTGGGTGGGTGGGTGGGTGTGTAGATTAGGTTGTTAAATTTGTTCAGATAAAATCTGCAAAGGAAATATATGTGTATAATATATATTAGTTTTTTTTCCCCCTAAAACGTAAAATTTAACATTGGTCACAATGTAAAGACTTTTCTTGTTTCAGCTGAAACATGGTATCGGTGCGAAACACCATTTTTCATAAAACACATTTGCTAAATACAATTTCATGCCTCTTTATGTTTTAGTGCCCATAACTTTTTAAAAAATCAAATCTTTCAATGATCTTAACTGTTATTCAGATGAAACTTAGACCTGAAAAAGAAATCCATCTTAATCTAAAATGCTAAATTCTAAAGATATTGCAACATGAATTTGACATGGTTACAGACACTACAGATTTTTTTTTTCTTCATTTTGAAGCTTTTACCTAAAAATTATTTAAGCAACATTTTTTACAGGTCATATGCTTGTAGAAGCTTAAACCAGTTTTAGTTTCATATTTCTCAAAGAAATATAAATAATTAGCATTTTTAATGATTATTGTTTTGAACTCAGACACTATAACGAAGATAAACGGCCATTTTTGAGGCTCATATAGTTAGTATAAGTTAGAAACTCGACATTCTTAGGGAAGAAAGATTCATAATTTCTATGTTGCATAAACTTCAGAAGTACCACATACACACACACACACACACACACACACACACACACACACACACTTTCTGTTACATGTATAAAACAAAAAAAATATTATCTGATCCTCGTGTGAATCCATGAGTGTAGATGAGTTAATGAAACACTGTAACGTCCGCAGAGTTGCGCTGATGTTTGATGACGTCACTGCCCTACCGAACGGCGACGGGTTCTTCAGTAAATTCCGCTCCAGTGGTTTCCTCTCGTGCACAGTTTTCCAGTCCACGGTGTCCGGTAAAGGCACTCCGTTAGCCCCCAGCTGCCACGCCGAGTCACACTTCTGCTTCCACTCCGCCATTGAACGCGTCTCCGCTTCCCCTCTGAAGCTTCTCCCGGGACGGAAAGCAGGAAGAAGCCAAATTCATTTATCACTTGCAGCCACGCCCACCCGCCTCAGGGCCGCGTCCCAATCCGCACCAAGCCTCCTGTGTGTGCTCTGCAGGAAATGTGAGTGTTAGCATAAAGCTAAACGTATTCAGCTTATAGTTTACCTCAGAAAATAACCATAAATTATATAATCACTTTTAATGACTTAACGATAATCACACACACACACACACACACACACACACACACACACACACATGGACTGGCCGTACAAAAAACGACCATCAGAACGTTTTCCAGTCAGAAGCCCTTTGTGGATAAAACCATCCGGCCAATCCATCACAGGGCACACACACTACAGGAAATTTGGGAACACTAATTAGCCTAATGTGCATGTCTTTGGCCTGTGGGAGGAAACCGGAGTACCCGGAGGAAACCCACCAAGCACGGGGAGACCATGCAAACTCCATGCACACAGGTTCTGATGGTCATTTTTGTACGGTTTCATCCGTTAGTTTCCCCATGAAACTCACAACTGCTTCTGTAAACACGCTGATGTCATCAGAGCTGTTCAGGAACATGTCCCAGTCTGCGTCATCGAGTGCGTTCAGTAGCGCGGCCACCGATTGGTCCATCCAGCACATGACCTCCGTCTCAACTGAAACTTCCTGTTTGAGCCTTTGTTAATTTTTTGGCATGAGGAAGATGGCGACGTGATCGGTTTTCCCAAATCGAGATAAGTCATTACAGCTTGCAGCCATCTTTGATTGAAGTTTAACAGTGGTCAAATGTCCTTTTGCCCCTGGTGGGGCAGGTGATATGCTGATAAAAGTTTGGCGCTGCACGTTTGAGGTTGGCATTGTTGAAATCCCCCGCTACAATAAGTGCAGCGTCCGGTGTTGTGTCTGGTGCTGTGCGAGTGCCTCATGCAGCTCACATAAGGCAGTGTCCGTGTCTGCTTCTGGTAGTATATATGCTGATTATGACCGATGTAAATTCTGGAGGAAGGTAAAAAGGATGACATTTGATGGTCAATAGTTCCAGGTTGGGTGTACATGAGCGTGCAAGAGGAACATCGCTTACGCTGCTTCACCAGCTTCTGTTCACTATTAAACACACGCTCCCTCCCCTTGACTTCCCTGAGTCCCTTCACAAGTTCTTCCCCGAGAAGAACTTGGCCAGCTGACTTCCCCAAGTCCCTTCACAAGTTCTTCCCCGAGGAGAACTTGGCCGGCTGGATGGCATGGACCGGCACCACTGGGTTCAGCCATGTCTCGGTGAAGCAGAGGAGATTGCAGTCCCAAATGTCTCTCTGGAATTTACCCTGGCCCTGAGGTCATCGAGGTTGTTCTCCAATGACTGAACTTTGTCAAGCAGGATGCTAGGCAGAGGTGTGCGGTGTGCACAGGCTCTCAGCCTGTTTCTGACGCCGGCTTGTTTCCCTTGGGGCCGTCTCTTCGCGTTGCGTCCTTTGGTCCCCCTTTGGTTCTCACTCGGCCAGCTTGGATTTAGAGTTAAAACTTTGGAATTGTAAGTACATTGTAATCACCTCGTGGCACCTCAAGAAACATGTATTAGTCTTTGGCGCTTTCTGACTGGTAATAGTAGCCTTAATGTGGGAGTCCCCCAGTGAAGAGTGGGAATTGGATATGACTAAATTAGAAAGAAAATCAGGAAAAATATCAAAATTTGTCCAAATGCAATTTAACACATAGAAGTATGAGTATCATGTTCCCAGAACATTATTGTATTTGTTACATATTTGTAACATATGTGGCTGTTCGTTCTGATAGTGGTTGTGTTCTTGTCTAGCTCTCAATTTAAACAACTCAGTTTTTGACTAAACTTGATAATCTGCATAGCTGCACGTCTCTAAACGAAGCCTAATATAAACATGCATTTGAGATTATTTTCTCATCCGTCATTCTTCAAAACCATTTCTTTTGTGTAGATAAGAGAACGGGTGTGGTGTTTGCAAATAGACATTGTGTCAGTCTAGAATTTGGACCCTTCCCATTTTAAAGCCTTACTGATAACTGGGGTGAAAGTTCAGTGTTCTTATGGCTTACATTATAGCTGCAGTTTAAATGAAAACCTATTATGATTTAGGTTTCTAAGACACTTAGAAAAGCAAAAATGCCAACACCACTAACAACAAAAACTTCCACAAATCTTTTTTGAAATTGAAAGCTGAAAATGTTTAAAATAGAACATTGTTTATGCTTTAACGAGATCATTTATTTTTGTCATAAAAAAATCATATATGTTAATTAATATTTGACCCTCATATATTGGTATTCCTGTAGTGAATAGGAAATGTTTTAAGAAAAATGTTATACAATTTTAGACAAATACAAGTTTCTTACAGATGCAGTGTGTACAGACTGAACATTAACCATATGTTATCTTTATTACGGTTTAGGTGGGGAGCGTCTGAAATCTGTACCATCGTAAAGTCTATGTAAATAGTCTACATCATGTGTTTTATATTTGTTAGAAACTTCATCATAGTAAAGCAACTAGGTATCTAATGAAACTAGCTAATGAAGCCCTTACATGCTACACTGCTCTGTCAGTTGGTTCCATTTACATGCTGCCTGGCACATCAGGAGATGGATATATATCTCCGTCATTTCTGTGGCAGTTATTTACAGAGTTCAGAGTAACACCCTTTCTGTAGTTTGATGTGTGGCATTCCAGGCTGATTCACTGATACTATTTTTAGCCACCTACCTAAACATATCCCATATGTTCAGAAAGATCTGACACATTTGAGATCTTTCTGAACATATTTGAAGAAAGATGCCTTAGTCAGTTATCTACACAGATAACTTTATTGGTTACATCTTCAAATATTAAGATGAATAGCCACAAGGTGGCAGTAATGTTTGACTAACCAGAGCTACAGTCAACTAAACAAATCAACAATTTCTAGGATCCAAAATGTCGAGTCACTCATTTATTTCTCAGAAATTTAGATCCATTTGTGGGTCCTCTCACATCAGTAGACACTGCAGATTCAGACATGGGACAAAGAGTTTATAGTTATCCTTACTCATGTCCCTTATATTCAAGCAAGTTCTCCTTTGCAGAAATATTATAAACAAATTATGTACGTTAACATTAACACTCTATGAATTCCTGCAGAATGCATTACTAATAAATGCATAACACAAAGACATTTGTCGCACGAAGCAGTAGACTTTGTCCTGAATCTACTTTATCACACTCACAATTATTGTATTATCTATCTGAATCCATTTCAAATGTCTCCAGGTACATTTTCTGCTTCTTTTCGCCAGCTCTTCTGCATTTTGTCCTCATGGATCCTCAACCACCTAAAACATGTTTTCAGGGATGAATGTTGCTATGTTTATTTTCTTTGTCTATATACAGTGAATCTATTCAACTTGTGGTGTTCCAAGTTTATTCCTGGTTTAGACTTTTCTTCCTTCTCCACTTTACAATGCAGTACAGTGTTTTACTCACTCCTCTTTGTGAGAATATTTCCTTCGGAGTTGTTGATTGTTTTATTAAGGTGATTTTCTTCTGTCTGACTAACGTGACAGGTGGAAGGTAAATAAGTTCATTTATCTTGTTACTCCAAGTGTGACCCCTGCAAGTGTAAAATGACCCCTTTGACACAGATATATACTTTTTAAAAATACATTAAATGCATCAATGCTTTCTTCCACTCAGAGAGATGTGAAAGAGAGAAACCACATCATTTACATGGAGCTAAAATGACAGATCAGGACCAGCAGATGTTTCCTGAGTGAGAGAGCACGTCCACACACTGATTAGGACTCTTAGACTGAATTTACAGTTATTCCATTTAGTAGATTTTTGTGAAGCAGCATGAATTTGATTAATTCGTGTTAAAGACCTTAGAAACCTTTTTTTTTATGTCTTTAAAAATGATCAAAGGCTGGATAATAAGAGACAAACTGATTTAGTTTTTTTTTATCATGCACTTTATTGAACTTCAGTTTATTTCTCAAACACAGAAGCAAACTGATTGCACCATCATTACCTTATAGTCTCAACAAAAAGGAATTATTTTCTACAGTAAACTACAGCTCTTATTAAGATTTGCAGCTAAACAATAAACACATAAAAGCAGTAATCATGTTCATTCACTGCATTCAGACTTGCTAATCTTCACCGATGCAGCTTTTCCTCCAGCAGACACTTCACATGTTACGACTTTGTTGTTTTCCCACTCACAGCTGTCGATGGTCAAATAGCTGCTCAGTGTGAATTTCTTATTGGCTTGCTGCAGTGCAGAGCCGGTGATGACTCCACTGGTGACCGAGTTCCCGTTCACGAGCCAACGCACATCAGCAAAACCATTGGCCATATCATTGGCCAAACACACTAGAGTGGCTTTTTTAGACTTCAGCTCTTCACTGGACGGAGGGAGAACGTTCAGAACAGGTGCCGGGAGAGCAGCGTCTGATTCCACACACAGAGGGAGACGTTCATTACACAAAATAACATTATTCTAATATGCAGAGAGAAATGTCTTATCATTTTGATTCATACACGTTCACATCTCATACAAACTTAAATAATTCTTGATTGTGTAAAACTGCTTTGCGACAATGTCAATTTTTTAAAAGTGCTATACAAATAAAATTGAAGTGAATTAAAATAATTTAAATTTAAATTTAAATTGGCAATGTTCAAGATTTAAATAAATTCTTGAACATTGCCAAGAAGAATGAAGCAATACATCTCTTTGTATAGCAGAAAACAAATTATGAAGGATGTATTATGAATTTGTGTTTTGAGAGATTACACACCAAAGATCTGAATTTGTATTTTATAATTTAAATACATTTAAAGCAAATTCTAAATCAAGAAAAACACCTAAAATTTTATGCTTCTCATGTTAAATGCACGAAATATTATGAGTTGACAGAAACAAAAGCAAAAACAAAAAACCTATATCAAATGGGTCAAAATTAATTAATCAAGTGTAAAATCAAATAAAAACATTCACACTGTTAGAACATACTGTGTAGAAATTATACATTTTAGTATACAAGTCTAGTATACATAAAAAGAGCTGAGAAGTTTTACTTACCGCTGACGATCAGCTTTGTTCCTTGGCCGAATACCACAGTGATTCATTTAGTATCATCACCCGTACAAAAACCTCCTCAGATACAGAAGTGAAAATACTTCTACCTCTTCTACTGTCTACCATCAGCACACACTCCTTTAACATCCCATCCAGTTTCAGTGAATCACACGTCTGTCTTATGCACTGTTCTGTTCAACTGTCTTGTTAGCAGAATTAGCACTCATGTTTCTTAGATAATCAAGAAATGTGGATAAGAAAATGAACCACATCTAGAAAATCTTTTGCTCTTATCATTCCCCAAACACACATTAAGCATTTCCTCATGTGGCTGGTTTGTAGAAGTTAGTATATTGCGTAGACTTTCACAGTGTCATTAAAAGTAGTGGGAGGAAATTGTTGGTAAAATTCTTCTGTATACATGACCTAATCATACCAAGGTGATTAATGCAAAAGAACTGATTGGAGAACATGGGTCTGATTTCATAAATGAAGAATAAAAGATTGTACCAGATCTGTGATTATTGAGGAATTCAAAGTGTCTTCAGTGTAGATTAAGTTTTAATCATTGCAATTTAATGGTTTCGTTGTTTCTCATGTTGTGTTGAAGCAGAAGTGACTGAGCAGTGAGGTGGTTTTTGTCATGGTGCACATCACTTGTAAGACATACTGCTGAGCAGAGATGTCCCATGTCTTACAGTCTCCCACCCTTGCATTACTGAATACCACATTACAGTCTGATGCAGATGAACATATTGATATAAGTTTAGAAGATGAGAAACCAGATCCATATTTAGGAGAGCTCCAGCCATGAACATTTTCTAAGCCCTAATGAGGAACTCCTCTAGGAACTCGTTAGAACCAGCATGCAAAATATCCAGTGCCAGTCTTCAGGTTCCAGTCCATTGTGGCTGTTTGTCTTAACTCAGTGTGAGAACAGGAGGCTTTTGCGTCACCACATTCAGACTTCTGACACCTGGAATAAAAACAGAACACATGTTACTTCACTGCATGCTCACATTGGATGGAGTCCAAATGCTGATGAGCTCCAGAGTTGTGAAATCTTACATGAGAGAGAAGAGCGCTGGCAGCATGGTGTCCGTGTGTCTGATGCGACTCTCGTGCTGAGTAAAGCAGTGAGTAGTATGAGGAACAGATAAAGAAGACGTGCTATGAGGAGGGGCAGAGGGAGGAGACGCTCAACCACATACACCACAGCTGATGCTCTCCACATTGGTGAACTACACACTGAACACTCACTGCACTGTCATTGTTAACACACCATCAACACTCCGATACACACACTCTTCTTAAAAATACTTCTTTTATACAGGCCAAGTCCCAGCCTCTGATTATTATATAGATAATAAATATAATGTTGTACCATATCTGTGATCTTCTACTCATAGATTTTGGTGAACATCAAACAAGTTTGACTTCAGTTGGTTTTGTTCTTATGTGTGAGCAGAGTGGAGGTTTTTGTCACAGTGTACTTCACTGTGATACTCCCACACTAACAGAGTTGTCCCATGTGTAACAGAAATATATACTGCTGAGTCTCCCACCTCTACAGTACGGATTTCCAAATTACAGATTGATGTAGATGAACATGTTGATGTAAATTTAGAAGATGAAAACCCAGATCCATATTTAGGAATGTTCCAGGCCTGATGATGTCTTAGTACATACTGAGGAACTCCTCCAGGAACTTGTTTGTACCAGAGTGCTCCCCAATCATAGACACTACCCACATCACAGTCTATGGTGGCCGTCCGTCCTCGAGTCAGTGTGAGAACAGGAGGCGTCTGGGTCACCACAGTCACACCACTGACACCTGGAATAAGAACAGCACACATGTTACGTCACTTCACACTCACATTAGATGGAGCCCAAATGCTGATGAGCTCCAGAGTTGTGAAATCTTACACGAGAGAGCAGTGAAGAGAGAGCAGAGCGCTGGCAGCATGGTGTCCGTGTGTGATGAGACTCTCGTGCTGAGTGAAGAGATGAGCAGCGTGAGGAGCAGATAAAGGAGAGACTGCAGGGACGTGCTATAAGAGAGACAGGAGGAGGGGCAGAGGGAGGAGACGCGGGACAACACACACCAAAGCTGATGATCTCCACAGTGGTGAACTACATACTGAACACACACTGCACTGTCATTATTAACACACCTTCCACACATTAATGCACTTTACATTCTTGTGTGCTGATCTCAAAGTAATTGTTACAATGATGATTGACAGTAAGTCAGTTACATGCAGAATGTGTCAGTGTAAGGACCAGCAGGTGTATCAAGTGTGCTTCTTCATGGTTATTCAGTGTGAAACTGGGGGACAGATGGATGTTGTTCTGGATGTCCACATAAATGTCGTAGACTCTGGGATTTTTCAGTGTCCTGATAAACGGACTGGAACACACTTTACCATGACAGAAATGTCTCACCAGATTGCTTGTGTGATAGAGAAATATGAAATCATTTCCTGCAGACACACAAATTAACTCATGTGCTGTTACATCAAATGTCTTCTCAGTCCAGTGACCAGTGAACAGGATGCAGGACAGTCTGCAAAACATATTTCTGTGATAGTAAAGTATTGCTTCATGTTGATAATGGGTGGGAAAAACACTTTACACCAGTTTTCCATAACCCTTATAATCCCTTAAAAACAAACGTTGTTTAAAAAAAAACAGAAACATTTTCAATTTTTTTGACTTTTCATTTAATGTCACCAACTGCCCAAAACCAGCAAAATCTAAGAGATATAACTGTAAAACAATCCTAAGTAAACTCTGGAACCATGTAGTGAATGTATCTGCTAGATCCGTCAACTGGTTAAGTAATTTCCATTTCATATTCACATTTGAATAATTGTGTAATCCGAACTATACAACATGACCTTGGATGAACATTATTGTAAAGGGAATTATATTGTAAGTTCTCAGTTTCTTTCTCACTGTTCTGTATTTGCTCCTGTTAGTTTATTCAAGAGAACCATAAGATAGTGACAGGACATGTCAAGGAGGAAAGAGCTGTCAGGGACGATCTATCAGCGACTGGAGGGAGTTAGACAGAACAACATCTGTCCTCAAACACAAGGAAATAATGCAATAACTTCATTAACCTTTAGGCATTAACTTCAAATAATACATTAAACACACTGTGACACTCCTGCATGTGTTTTAGTTCCTATAATAAAGATGCTGAGAAGTGAACAGGCCAGATTGCTCTGATCTGCAGATACAGTATGTGATTGTATTTTTTCCACAGTGAATTGATACCAGACAGGATTAACAGGAACTTACTGACAGGAGCTTAACTTTGAGACAGACTCTGGTAAGTAAATGTACAATGGTCTGTCTGACTCACATTCCTGATCACATTATTCTGCCCAGTCCAGTTCCACATTACTGCCACACTGTATGAATACACATCAGGTTCTTTAAAGTTGTAAGAGTCCGTGTTCAAATTTATATTTAGTCTCATTTATGTGTATAACCATTAGGTAATAAAGACTAGATAAACTAAGATTATAACAATTTAATTAATGTGGAATAAAAAGGTCACACTGTATCTGTGATCTACTTCAGTAAACATCATTGAGTTTCCACTACAGTATTCATGGTTTTGTTGTTTCTTGTGTTGTGTGAAAGCAGAAGTGAGTGTGAGCAGTGAGGAGGTTTTTGTCACGGTGTACATCACTGTGGTACGTGCTCTTTAGCAGAGTCGTCCCATGTGTGACAGTAATACACTGCTGAGTCTCCCACCTCCACATTACTGATAATCAGTTTATAATCTGATTTAGTGGAGTGTGTTGATGTGAATTTAGGAGAGGAGAAACCAGAGCCATATTTAGGAGAGCTCCAGTCATGATAATTATTAATCACAAACTGGGGAACTCCTCCAGGAACCTGTTTGTACCAGCGTGCAGCACTATCAGTAACAGTCCCGAGATTACAGTCAATGGTGGCCGTCTGTCCTTGAGTCAGTGTGAGAACAGGAGGCTTCTGCGTCACCACAGTCACACCACTGACACCTGGAAGAAAAACAGCACACATGTTACATCACTTCTTGCTCACATTAGATGGAGCCCAAATGCTGTTGAGCTCCAGAGTTGTGAAATCTTACATGAGAGAGCAGTGAAGAGAGAGCAGAGCGCTGGCAGCATGGTGTCCATGTGTGATGAGACTCTCGTGCTGAGTGAAGAGATGAGCAGCGTGAGGAGCAGATAAAGGAGAGACTGCAGGGACGCGCTATAAGAGAGACAGGAGGAGGGGCAGAGGGAGGAGACGCGGGACAACACACACCACAGCTGATGATCTCCACAGTGGTGAACTACATACTGAACACACACTGCACTGTCATTATTAACACACCTTTCACACATTAATGCACTTTACATTCTTGTGTGCTGATTACAAAATACTTGTTAGAATGACAGTTTCTGCAGGTGATTTAAGTCAGTTACATACAGAATGTGTCCCTCTAGAATTCATCATTTACATACAGATGAAATGTCAGTGTGAGGACCAGCAGGTGTATCCTGAGTGAGTTTCTTTGTCTGTGATGTATCATGTATCACACTGTGATGAGTCAGTGTGAAACTGGGGGACAGATGAATGTTGTTCTGGATGTCCACATAAGTGTCTTAGACTCTGGGATTTTTCAGTGGCCTGATAAACACACTTTACCACGTGCTACACTCGTGACAGAGATGTCTCACCAGATTGCTTGTGTGATATATAAATATGAAATAATTTCCTGCAGACACACAAATTAACTCATGAGCTGTTACATTAAATGTCTTCTCAGTCCAGTGATCCGTGAACAGGATGCAGGACAGTCTGCAAAACATATTTCTTAATGTGATAGTAAAGTATAACTGTAAAAACAATCCTAAGTAAACTCTGGAACCATGTAGTGAATGTATCTGCTAGATCCGTCAACTGGTTAAGTAATTGCCATTTCCTATTCACATTTGAATAATTGTGTAATCCAAACTGTACAACATGACCTTGGATGAACATTATTGTAAAGGGAATTATATTGTTCTAAGTTCTCAGGTTCTTTCTCACTGTTCTGTATTTGCTCATGTTAGTTTATTCAAGATAACCATAAGATAGTGACAGGACATGTCAAGGAGGAAAGAGCTGTCAGAGACGATCTATCAGTGACTGGAGGGAGTTAGACACAACAACATCTGTCCCCAAACACAAGGAAATAATGCAATAACTTCATTAACCTTTAGGCATTAACTTCAAATAATACATTAAACACACACTGTGACACTCCTGCATGTAGGGCGATTTTTTCGATTAATTTGAATTCACGTTTTAAGACAATTGATGTTTCCAACAGAGGCGCGGTTTCTTCAGTCGTATGGAAATTATGCGGGTTCGCAACTTTACACATTAAACAAGCCAAAGCCCGGTGTAAAGTCTGTCTGAAGTTTGTGGCAACTAAAAGAAGCTAATTTACTTGAGCATTTCCTCGCGCACCTCAAACAGAGACACACTGTTGAATCAGCGTCGTGTTTGCCGCTGCGAGATAAACAAAACAAGCGGCAGCACAAAAACACCGGCTAAAAGCCAGGAGAAAACAGCGAGGACATTTCCACACTGTATGCCATATGATAAGAGCCCGATGGAAAGATATTACTGATGACATTCTGCCCAGATACACAGTTAAAAAAAAATGCTGTCAGGCACATGTTTGATTTTATTCAGCATGTAAGTTGCATGTGGTTTGCAAAATTGTTTAAGTGATTTAATATAAACACTTTTAATCCAAATAAGCAGGTAATGTTTGGTTATATTGTTTTGCTTAAGTAAATAATAATAAAAAAAACTATATGGTCTGTTTTTTTATCATTATTTTTATTTATTTTAAGCAAAAAAATCGTTTTTTAAAAACGAAAATCGAATTTGGTTTAAAAAAAAAAATCGAGATTTCATTTATAGGGCATATCGCCCAGCACTACATGCATGTGTTTTAATTCCTATAATAAAGATGCTCAGAAGTGAACAGGCCAGATTGCTCTGATCTGCAGATACAGTATGTGATTGTATTTTTTCCACAGTGAATTGATACCAGACAGGATTAACAGGAACGTACTGACAGGAGCTTAACTTTGAGACAGACTCTGGTAAGTAAATGTACAATGGTCTGTCTGACTCACATTCCTGATCACATTATTCTGTCCAGTCCAGTTCCACGTTACTGCCACACTGTATGAATCAGGTTCTTGAAAGGTGTAAGAGTCCGTGTTCAAATTTATATTTAGTCTCATTTATGTGTATAACCATTAGGTAATAAAGACTAGATAAACTAAGATTATATCAATTTTAATTAATGTGGAATAAAAAGGTCACACTGTATCTGTGATCTACTTCAGTAAACATCATTGAGTTTCCACTACAGTATGAGATTCAGGTTTTTGTTGTGTCTCATAATGTGTGAAAGCAGAAGTGAGTGTGAGCAGTGAGGAGGTTTTTGTCACGGTGTACATCACTGTGATACGTGCTCTTTAGCAGAATCGTCCCATGTGTTACAGTAATACACTGCCGAGTCTCCCACCTCCACATTACTGATAATCAGTTTATAATCTGATTTAGAGGAGTGTGTTGAAGTGAATTTAGGAGATGAAAAACCAGATCCATATCTAGGAGAGCTCCAGCCATGATAATTTCTTATCACATGCTGAGGAACTCGTCCAGGAACCTGTTTGTACCAGCTTGCAGCACTATCAATCCCCAGATTACAGTCCATGGTGGCCGTCTGTCCTTGAGTCAATGTGAGAACAGGAGGCTTCTGCGTCACCACAGTCACACCACTGACACCTGGAATAAAAACAGCACACATGTTACATCACTTCATGCTCACATTAGATGGAGCCCAAATGCTGATGAGCTCCAGAGTTGTGAAATCTTACATGAGAGAGCAGTGAAGAGAGAGCAGAGCGCTGGCAGCATGGTGTCTGTGTGTGATGAGACTCTCGTGCTGAGTGAAGAGATGAGCAGCGTGGGGAGCAGATAAAGGAGAGACTGCAGGGACGCGCTATAAGAGAGACAGGAGGAGGGGCAGAGGGAGGAGACACTCAACAACACACACCACAGCTGAGGCTCTCCACCGTGGTGTACTATAAACCCAAATCCAAAAAAGTTGTGACACTGTACAAATTGTGAATAAAAACAGAATGCAATGATGTGGAAGTTTCAAATTTCAATATTTTATTCAGAATACAACATAGATTACATATCAATCAAATCATTTTAAGGGAAAAATAAACTTTTTAAATTTCATGGAATCAACACATGTCAAAGAAGTTGGGACGAGGCCATGTATACCGCTGTGTGGAATCCCCTCTTCTTTTTATAACAGTCTGCAAATGTCTGTGGACTGAGGAGACAAGTTGCTCAAGTTTAGGAATAGGAATGTTGTCCCAAGGACCTGGAAGTAGTACAGTCGCGATTCAGGAAGCATAAAATGGCGCTTCACATCCCTCAGTCATTGAGTTTGCCCATGCCGTTTCCGACGCTTCGCCGGAGTTTGAGTGAGTACTCACCGACTCGGGTTGCTTTTCTGATTGAGTGTGTGTTGCTAGAACGCGGATTTATTTTGTGTAGATCCTAGCTCTTTTTTTAAGAGAGATCTTAGACTAAAACGTGTGGTTATCCTGCCTGCTTCGCGCTGCTTCCACGTTTGGGTTTACCATCCATGCTACACGAGCTAACTACTACGTCTTCTGTTTCATCCTCCGGTTGCTCATGACAGAATGACTGAGCCTGCAGTAAACCCAGCGGATTATGCGTACCTCTGCCATGTGGTGAACCGGCACGCCCGCTCAGACGGTTAGCCCACCCCCCCCCCCTACCCCCCCGCTTCTGATGTTTATTTAGCATTACCAGATAAATGGGATCAGTGTACTGTGATGGGAAGTGTATCACAGATGGGGAGTGTAGTGTGGTTTTAATAGCGCTGGATCTTGTTTTTGAGTTCAATTCCAACAGATACTCCACGGACCGGTTGCGCATTGCTCTCCTCGTCTCGTTGCTAACGAGGCAGGCAGCTGAGTGGGCCACGGGGGTCCTTCAATCGGATTCAGATACAGCCTACTGCTATGGAGAATTCACCCATCAGCTAAAGCTAACATTTGAACATCCTGCTGCTGAGGTGGAGACCGTCACTAAGCTATATCATCTGCGGCTGGGAGGGTCATCCGTGAGCTGTATTTCTGGACTCTCGCCGTGCAGACCACCTAGAGAAACGCCGCCCTCCGGACGATCTTCTATGAAGGACTGTCTTCACGCATTAAGGATGAGTTCGCCGGACGAGAGCTTCCCGCCACGCTGGAAGGGCTAATACAACTTGCCCTCTGGATTGACCAACACCTGCTCTCTCGTCTGAGGCTAGCACCCCCGACCCTGCCGCAGACCACGCCATCTTTTCTGCACTCCACGCCCCGACCACCAATATTTACCTCTCACACCCCGGTTCCTGTGATTCGCCCTTCCTTCACCACCACTGCTATAGGACCTGTCGGACCTCCACCTCCTGCCGTGGTTGCCACAGGAGCTGGGTAACCCATGCAATTAGGACACGCCTCCTTGACCGCTGCAGAGAGAGAACGACGCTTCAGGGAGGGACTCTGTCCATACTGTGGATGAGCGGCGCACCAAAGAGCAATATGCCCTCTTCGCCCAGGAAAAGCCCGGGCCCGGTGAACCATAGGAGCAGTTCGCCGGGCTCCCTCCACCTCTCCGCCACGACACCCAGTGTCTCTCGTCTCACGGTTCAGGTTCACCTCCAATTTGGCCACAAACGGGTTCAAAGTACTGCGTTCATCAACTCCGGTGCCACAGGAAACTTTATTGACTCTTCCTATGCCAAAAGATTGGGGGTGGAGATCGAAGCATTATACCAGCCTGTTCGAATCGCATCTGTCGACGGTTGGCCCCTCTCCTCCAGCCCTATCACCGCCCAGACTCAATCCATCACCCTCATAATTGAACAGCTCCAGGAACTGATCCGCTTTCACCATACATCCATCTCATCTCGACCCATCATCCTCTTACACCCCTTGCTCCTGCATCATGACCCTCTCATCTCTTGGACTCAAAACCAGATCCTACAGTGGGGGCCGACCTGCATCGAACTCTGCCTGCTCTAGGGAGTCCGAGGCCCCTGAAGTCGACACCAACGCCATCCCCACCGCTTATCGGGACCTGGCTGAAGCCTTCTGCAAAAGATGCGCCACCAACTTCCTCCTCATCGCCCTTATGACCTGGCTATTGCGCTTCAACCGGGTTCTGTCCCTCCCCGCGGCCATCTGTACTCCCTTTCCACCATCGAGACGTGGGCGATGGAGGAGTATGTGTCCTCCGCTCTCCACCCTTCGGCCCTCCTACTCGCCTGCCGCCACGGGGTTTTTCTTTGTAAAAAAGCAATCCGGTGACCTTGTGTCGACTATCGAGGGCTCAATAACATCACCATAAAAACCGACACCCATTGCCTCATGTCTCAGAGACATGTTAGGCCGATGGGTATTCGTCTACCTTGACAATGTCCTCATCTACTCATGTACACATCCAACACGTCAGAGCTGTTCTTAAGAGATTGCTCGCCCATCAGCTGTACTGTGAGTTGGAGAAATGCGCTTTTCACTAGTGCTCCATCACGTTCCTGGGTTTTGTCATCTTGCCGCAGAGTGTGGCCATGGACCCGCAGAAGCTGGAAGTTGTATGTCATTGTCCCCTACCCAAGACCCTCAAGCAACTTCAACCGTTTCTTGGGTTTGCGAACTTCTATCGTTGCTTTATTCGGGACTACAGTACAGTTGCAGCTCCTTTAACTGACTCGACCATCATTTCATCACTTCCAACTCAATTCTACTGCCATCTCCGCCTTCCACAAGCTCTGCTGTCGATTCACCACCGCCCCAATTCTCCTCCATCCAGATGCAAACAAATCGTTTGTTGTGGAGGTGGACGCTTCAGATGTGGGCCCTGGGGTCGTTTTCTCCCAACGAGTTCCAGACCAGAAACTGCACCCTTGTAGTTTCTCGTCAAAAAAATTTGACCTCCCGCAGCAGTGATACGGGGTAGGATTGCAAATCCAAATTGCAAATTGGTCCTCCAACTGATTCTTATATGTACATTTAACTTTTCCAGCCTCTTATTGCTACCTGTCCCAACTTTTTTGGAATGTGTAGCTCTCATAAAATCCAAAATGAGCCAATATTTGGCATGACATTTCAAAATGTGTCACTTTCAACATTTGATATGTTATCCACTTCCACTTGATTGCATTATGCTTTTATTCACAATTTGTACAGTGTCCCAACTTTTTTGGAATCGGGTTTGTACATATTGAACACTGCTCTGTCATTATTAGACTCTTCTTAAAATATTTTTTAAAGAATTGATCTCAAAATATTTGTTACAGTGACATTTGTATGTATAGATTGAAGTCAGTTACATTTAAAATGTGATGCTTTAGATTTGTCGGTGTGAGGACCAGCAAGTGTATCCTGAGTGTGTTTTTCCCTGCGTCATGTACGATGAGTCAGTGTTAAACTATGAAAGCTGACATTTGATAAACTCACATTTTCCAATGTGCTGCAGTCATTACAGAAATGTCAAGTTAGCAAAGCTGACAGGATCATACAGCTTGGTGTGTTATTTGGACACTAGTGTCCTTTGGGCACCAGATCAATCGTTTTGAAGTACAAATAGACAATTTTGGCTATTTAAAACTATTTTATTGCATTTTGATGCAGTGAACACCAGACCATGTTATATAATTTTTGTTTAATGTTGAAGATTTTTTTTGTTATTTTAATTTGCACATTGATGACACAGCATGTGGCGAGTACATAGAAATTCTTACTCGTAATGATTCCTATTTTTAAGTACAGGATCTAGTTTAACTTCTGATGGACACACTCTGGATCTTGTGTTCTCTTACTTTTTAAAAAATAAGTATTGGCTCAGTGGTAAACACTTTAAAATGTGTTGGAACATTATGAAAAGTTTATTGTGTCTCCTTGGGGCGACACGGTGGTGTAGTGGTTAGCACTGTCATCTTGCAACTCCATGGTCCGGGTTCGATTCCTGGCCAGGCTTGATTCTCATCTCTGTGTGCATGGAGTTTGCATGTTCTCCCCGTGCTTGGTGGGTTTCCTCCAGGTACCTGCAGATTAGGCTAACTGGCATTGCCAAATTGCCCGTAGAGTGTGTATGTGTGTGCCCTGCGATGGATTGGCACCCTGTCCAGGGTGTACCCCAGCTCGTGCCCTAAGTCTCCTGGAATAGGCATCAGGTCCCCTGCGACCCTGAATACTGGATAAAGTGGCATTGACAATGAGTGAGTGAATTCTGTACAGATTTCACTGAAGATTGTAGATTGTACTGAACATCTAGCTCTGGCATCTGTTCTGCTCAACCAGAGATTGCAAATAAAGATATATTTCAGCAGGAGTCAGAGTGATGGTCCAGTCAAAGCCACAAATAACAAGACTCACTCCTCCTGAAACAGGTGCAGGTTAAACACATAATGAATTTATTACATAGATATCTTACTCCAAATTTTACTGAATTACGGTAACTGAGTCCAATCTTCTGTCTTTTAATTAACTCTAACATGTCAGTGTTCAGTAACTTATATTCAGCTTTTTAATACAGTATATACCCAGCTTTAGTTCAATAATATTTACTTATCTTTACATTGTTCAGGACTCTCTAGGAATTACTATTTCCTATAAAGAGCATCTGAGAATTATTTAAGTATATCAAGACATAAGAAAAGAGTTGAACTTAAAACAATTAACATAATTAGTATGATGAATGACATTTCACCAAGGATTGGCCAAATTTATTAACTTAACAGTTCCAACGATTTCCAGCATCTTGAGCGAAATGTGTGGTCACTATACAGTCACTGACCAAACTAACAAATGTGACCCACAGTATACGTTTATAACAGTCTAACACCACAACATAGACAAATCATCTCTTTTGTTTCTTTTAAAGGTCACAAGTTTTCGAGGTGGTGTACTACATAATGAATACTTACTACACTATCAATATCAACACACCATTAACACTTTGATACACACACTGCTCTTAGAAAGACTCTTTCGACTCTTTCTACATATAGATATAATCTATAAACATATCTACATTTCAGAGAAAAGCTCATCATTTACATCAAGCTAAAATGTCAGCGTGAGGACCAGCAGGTTAATTCTGAGTGTGTTTCTCTATCAGTCGTGTATAATGAGTCAGGGTCAAACTATTGAGTGTAACAGGACCGTATAGCTTGGTGTATTATCTGAAAACTTTAGTGAGACATGTACCAATAAACATATTAACGCACACTGCTCTTTGATTAGTGCACTAAAGCTATCGGGTCAAGGTGGTGGACTTACAGTTATTTAAGACACTAGTTCACACCTTGTGCAGTACAAATACATTCATTTGGCTAGTTAAACACGGTTTATTGTAATTTTATGCAGTGGACACTAGACACTGTTGTGTCATTTTTATGTAATGTTGTGAGTCTTTGCAGCGCAGGTTAAATCCACAGTGATGATTTTCCACAGGGTAACAGTCAAAGTGCACAAGTACTCAATATGTTCACCTTACAACACTAAGATCCGAAGAGATTGCCGAGATAGCAGTGCAGGAAGTGTTAATTATTGGTTAGATCTGAGAGAAGAACAAATCCAAAATAAAAGTCTTATTGTATTTCTAAATGAGATAATTTCGCTTTAGAGGTTGTGTACATTTTAAACTAAAAAAAAAACTGAAAAATAAAATTATTAAAATATTTTATCAAATATGTAACATAGTCAGCAAACACTGAGGGGGTCACAATACTTTCTGCCACTGCACCCGGAACCAGTTTGTAGTTCATACAGAGGTGGTTAAAGAACTGAACAACATGGGTACAGTAGAATGGTGAACCATCTGTTTTATTGCATAAATATGGAATAAGAGGTTGTACTGTATGAGATCTTCAACTGTAAAGAATTCAAAGTATCCTCGGTAAACATTAGGTGAGTTTCTACTTCAGTTTCAATGGGCTGAAATTTCGGTTTTTGTTGTTTTCCATAATGGGTGAAAGCAGAAGTGAGTGTGAGCAGTGAGGAGGTTTTTGTCACGGTGTACATCACTGTGATACCCGCTCTTTAGCAGAGTCGTCCCATGTGTTACAGTAATACACTGCTGAGTCTCCCACCTCCACATTACTGATTATCAGTTTATAATCTGATTTAGAAGAGTATGTAGATGTGAATTTAGGAGATGAGAAACCAGATCCATAGGAAGGAGCGCTATCACCATGATAATAGTATAGAACCTGCTGAGGAACTCCCCCAGGAAAGTGTTTAAACCAACGTGCACCACTAATAGTAACGTTTCCCAGATTACAGTCCATGGTGGCCGTCTGTCCTCGAGTCAGTGTGAGAACAGGAGGCTTCTGCGTCACCACAGTCACACCACTGACACCTGGAATAAAAACCGCACACATGTTACATCACTTCATGCTCACATTAGATGGAGCCCAAATGCTGATGAGCTCCAGAGTTGTGAAATCTTACATGAGAGAGCAGTGAAGAGAGAGCAGAGCGCTGGCAGCATGGTGTCCGTGTGTGATGAGACTCTCGTGCTGAGTGAAGAGATGAGCAGCGTGAGGAGCAGATAAAGGAGAGACTGCAGGGACGCGCTATAAGAGAGACAGGGGGAGGGGCAGAGGGAGGAGACGCGGGACAACACACACCACAGCTGATGATCTCCACAGTGGTGTATTACATACTGAACACACACTGCACTGTCATTATTAACACACCATCAACTCTACGATACACACACTGCTCTTAAAAGGTTTTAAATTAAAAAGACTTTTATTAAGAAAAATGTCTTTTTTTTAATGAAAAATATTTTCTTTTTAATTAAAACCCCGTCCATGGAATTTCTTAGTCTTGTTGAGTCCTAATTTTTTTCAAACATGTCTCTAGTCCAACTCAATCTAATGGACACACTCTCGGTCTTGTATTCACTTACTTCTTTAATATTGATGGGATCATTTGTAAATATTTTTGATTTGTGATCATAAGTGGTTTCTGTTTGATCTCTTTGTCAATTAAGACGTTACCGTAAGCCTGTTAAACAAGTGTCGTTTTCTTGCTGTCCAAACCAGGCTGCTAATAAAATTCATCATTTGTTAAATTAAGATCTTTTAATGATATTGTTCTTATGTGTTGGATCAAGTGTAAAACAAAACATAGACAAAATCTTTTAAGAGTATGTAGATTTTAAGGAGTCTGGACACCAAGGAAACAAAGGATAAAAGTAGTTCAGTTTTAGCTTGTTTGTTTAAGTCATGCACTGCTATAATTAGTTTCAAGGTCACTCAGGGCTTGGTTGACATGAGCCCTGTTTAAGTTTGAATATACAGTGGGTATAGGAAAATAAGTATTGACTCAATCACCTACTTATCATTTATACTGCTTTATCCTGTCCACAAGGTCACGGGGGGCCTGGAGTTTATCCGAGGAAACTTAGGGCACAAGGCAGGGTACACACTGCATTGGGTGCCAGTCCATCACAGGGCACACACACACACACACACACACACACACACACACACACACACACACACACACACACACACACACTAATATACACACTATGAGCAATTTGAGAATGCCAGTTAGCCTAATCTGCATATCTTTGGGCTGTGGGAGTAAATTGGAAGTACCTGGAGAAACCCGTCCGAGGCCAGGGAGAACATACAAACTTCATGTACACAGAGCCAATGACGGAATTGAACCCAGAACCTGCAGGTGCAAAGTGATAGTACCAACCACTAAGCCACTATTTTGTTTCTTTGCAACCCGAAATAAAGACAGACACAGTTATATCCAGCTGCATTTATTTATCAACATGTCAGAAAAGGAAAAGGATTGTCCCCTCCAAAAAAAAAATACTTGTAAACTAAGTCAGGTGAAGCCAATAACCTTCTCACTGGCACACAAAGCTCTGCACATGCAGGCGTTGAAATATTCACAAGTTGAGTTAAAAACATATGTGGACTGCAGTCTTCAAGTCAATCCACAGATTTGCAGTAGGGTTTGAGTCTCGTTTCTGAGTAGGCCGTGCCAGGACATTCACCTTTTTCTTGTTCTACCACTGTCTGGTCATTTTGTTGTGTGCAGTTTTGTTATGTTGTTACAGCTTATTCCCATTGACATCTTTCTGCTAGAGGGCAGCAAGTTTTCCTTAAAATTTGATGGTATTTTGCCCCATGCCCCCGTGTGGCCTGCATGGGATGGGTGTGGTGACTGGGGACGGGTCGACTTTTCCACTAAGACGGACCCCTAATCAACACTCCAACTCTACCAAATTCTGATCACACACACTTGCACATCATCACCCACACACATATATACACCACGTCATTTCCCTTCTCTCACTGTCTGAACTCCACTACGGACAAGGACTCTATGCTGTTGACGCATCACATTGGAAAGCTTACCCAACGCTGCCTGGTCTATGTGTCTCCTCGTCTCCGTGCCTCCTAACCGAGCTCCACATCCTGCCTACCCTGTCTGCCCTTCCTGTTCCACCAGCTCCATCAATATAACAGCTAAGACGTTCCGGTTCACTCAGTCACTTTTCATAATTATACTGTTTGTTTTCAATAAACATGCCCGTTCTGGTTATTTCCCCTCACCTCTATTTGTTGTGTCAGTCCTTCGGTAACAGTGTGACTGCAGTCACTCTATAGTTCAGGCCTGGAGTTCCAACAGTTTACCTGAGGCTCCAATAACGAACTGGACTCCATATTAACTTAAACACATCTCCTGTTATACTGAACATCCAGCCTCCTAACACACAGTGTGCCTGCAGATTAATTCCAGATGAAGATGGAATTAATCTGCAGGCACACTATGTGTTAGTTATTGTTACAGTTCGTTATTGGAGCCTCAGGTAAACTGTTGGAACTCCAGGCCTGAACTATAGAGTGACAGATAAACACTCCCATAACAGGATAGTACCACCTCCATGCTTTAAAGTAGAAATGGTGTCATTTGGATGATGAGCTGTACTGAATTTCTGTCAGATATTGTGTGTTACCAAATACATAAATTTGAGCCTAATCCGACCTCCTGGGTTTTTGCAAAGCTTAGTTGTGACTGCATGTGGGTTTTCTTGAGAAGTGGCTTGTTCCTTGCAACCATTCCATACAAGCCACTTCTGTGGAGAATTTGGGATGTTGTTGTCACATGCACACAATGGCCACATAAATTCCTGCAGCTGCTTCAGAGATGCTGTAGGTCTCTTGGTAGCCTCTCTGACTGCACTCAAAAAAAGAACAAAGCAGGTTGTGCAGTTTACTCATAATAATCGTATTTGTTGATTTAAAATGTTTTTTTTTTCGATTAAGGTCAACGTAATTTTGTCTCCACTTGACCGTACACATTCCTAATACGTTGTCTAAACACGAAACATTCATGCTAAGTCCACATTTCAAACATACAGCAGGGGGCAGTAGCGAGACGCCAGCTGTCACGAACCGCTAATGAAACAGAAGAGCAAGACGAATCAAACTACACCTGCGCAAAGTTAACGGACTCTCTGTCCGCGTGCGTTACGTTCTGTCCGTTTTGACCGAGGGAGGTCAACACCCGAAAAAGGTCAGATTTTACCTCAGATATTTGTTTTTCTTCACCAGTATATATATAATTAGTATTTAACTTTGGCCTGCTTCTGAAGTTTTAGAGAGGCTTAGTGTTTTAGACTGAAGTTAGCGAGCTAACGGGTTTAGCCACGTGTCACAGGTCGGTCCACTGCATGTCTTTCCATTATTTGGTGAAAAGTATATAAGTAGATATAGCAGAAGTAACGGTACCGGTGGGCTCTTCAAAATATCACAATATCCATTTAGCCTTAAAAAAATGATGAGAAAACTGCTATTAGATGGCCTCAGATCACCGGTGTACTTAGGAAAGTTTGTGAGAAATCAGTGTGGATCAGTTAGTGATCAAATACTAAACAACATTTACAGGGAAAAATGTAAACAGGCTCTTTGGAATTCTGTATTAGTCTCGTGATTTCATTTTTGCTTTTTTTGTGTGTAACAATAGGATAGAGGTGGCCGTGCATGTTGGCATCTACAGCATCAGTGTTGAGGGACGTGATGCCACGACCCCTCCAGTGGTTGAAGTGCTTCACGACTTGGGAGACATCAGTACTACATGTGTGCTCTTAATAGGTCTAATATATGCAATGAACCTCAGGAAGTGAAAATATTCTTTGAGGTATTGCAGAGGATCTTCCTCCAGCTGGATGCTACCAAACTTTCACCAAAGGTACAAATGCTTAAAAACAAACTTTGAGTAAACCAACATCAAGCACTACATTAAGGCCTTTTTTGTACTTATTGAAAATGTTTGGATGTTTTGTTTTGGATGCAATATATTTAGACTTTGCAGAAACTTGGGGGGTGGCGGGGGGTTGGTGATAATTTGTATTTGATAGCAAAAAATAAGAAATTGTTAATTTTGTTAATATGGTAAATTAAATAATGTTTAACAATGATAATGTTGACTCTTTAAATGTGTCAAAGTTGACAAGTGTTGGTAAAGAAACTAAAAAAAAAAACAGAATATGTTGTATATTGCGTACAGTATGTCTTTTGTATTGTTGGACTATAATATAATTAGATTTCTGTGCTGCATTTCAAACAGTGCCAATTGTTATTAAAATACTTGACAGTAATCTTGTTGTGAATAAAGACCCTTACAAATTTTAGTTGAGTTTAACTGTGGAATATGTTGACAAGAAAAAATTTAATTAAACCCAACATTTCATTTTTTTAGTTTGTGAATTAGATTGTTAGTGTTTTATGAAAGTATGGTACCTGTTATAAGTTGTTCCCTAATAAATAAATAAAAAAAGGATGAATTACATATTGACTGCCTCTGGAGTTGTCTAAGAGTCACTAAAGCAGGGGAAAATAGGGCTGGTATACATTATGGTATAAGATCTAGCTGTAGTAACATAAGTAGCACAAAAACATGTTAGACTTGTCAATAATAATGGAGTATCATTGACATAATTAAATTACATTACAATTACACAATCGATTGCTATTACAGTAAATGATAAAGATTATGTTAAGTCAACATGATTCTTTCACATAAGTTTAAAAGTTTTGGTTTAGCAGGCAAAAATTGTGTAATTTGGCCACATTTTTATGATGTGGGACCGATGTACACATTAAGATAAAGTAAAGGATTGTTTATTTCAGTGTAGGAATTCAACTCTTATTGTTCCCTAACACACACACACACACACACACACTGAGGATCTCCTCATGGAGCTGGTGTGTGTCACTTAAAATTGGGATGACTCTGCTAGACTGTGGTGACGCAGAAGCCTCCTGTTCTCACACTGACTCGTGGACAAACGGCCATCTTCAGTTCCAAAGATTTACGACTTGGGTTTTTGTTGGTTCTCATGTTGTGTGAAAGCAGGAGTGAGCAGTGAGGAGGTTTTTGTCATGGTGTACATCACGGTGGTACGTACTCAGTAACAGAGTCATCATATGTCTTGCAGTAATACACTGCTGCGTCTCCTACCTTTAAATTACGGATCACCAAATTACAGTCTGCTAGCGATGAACATCTTGATGTAAATTTAGGAGATGAAAAACCAGATCCATATTTAGGAGTGGTCCAGGACTGATGGTGTCTCAACACATGCTGAGGAACTCCTCCAGGAACCTGTTTGTACCAGCCTGTACCCCAGTGAAGGACAGACCCCAGATTACAGTCCATGGTGGCCGTCTGTCCTTGAGTCAGTGTGAGAACAGGAGGCGTCTGCGTCACCACAGTCACACCACTGACACCTGGAATAAAAACAGCACACATGTTACATCACTTCATGCTCACATTAGATGGAGCCCAAATGCTGATGAGCTCCAGAGTTGTGAAATCTTACATGAGAGAGCAGTGAAGAGAGAGCAGAGCGCTGGCAGCATGGTGTCCGTGTGTGATGAGACTCTCGTGCTGAGTGAAGAGATGAGCAGCGTGAGGAGCAGATAAAGGAGAGA
Organism: Clarias macrocephalus; assembly: GCA_011419295.1. NCBI lineage: Eukaryota > Metazoa > Chordata > Actinopteri > Siluriformes > Clariidae > Clarias > Clarias macrocephalus. The sequence goes on from JAAGKR010001478.1 coordinate 113,397, forward strand.
CTGCAGGGACGTGCTATAAGAGAGACAGGAGGAGGGGCAGAGGGAGGAGACGCGGGACAACACACACCACAGCTGATGATCTCCACAGGGGTGAACTACATACTGAACACACACTGCACTGTCATTAACACACCTTTCACACATTAATGCACTCTACATTCTTGTGTGCTGATCTCAAAGTAATTGTTACAATGACAGTTCCTGCAGATGATTTAAGTCACTTACATGCAGAATGTGTCCCTGTAGAATTCAGAGAAGTTTATCATTTACATAAAGCTGAAATGTCAGTGTGAGGACCAGCAGGTGTATCCTGAGTGTGTTTCTTCATCTGTGATGTATGATGGGTCAGTGTGAAACTGGGGGACAGATGGATGTTGTTCTGGATGTCCACTTAAGTATCTTAGACTCTGAGATTTTTCAATGTCCTGATAGAAAACACACTGGAACACACATTACCACGTGTTACATTACACGTCTCACTAGATTGCTTGTGTGTTTTCATCAAATGTCTTCTCAGTCCAGCGACCATTGAACAGGATGCAGAACAGTCTTCAAAATATATTTCACAATGTGACAGTGAAGTATATTTAAACTAAAGTGCTTTTATCACCTCTAGGTTGGACTATTGTGACGCCTTACTGTCTATTTGTTCAACTAGGTGTATAAACAAGCTTCAGTTAGTCCAGAATGCAGCAGCGAGGGTCCTCACTAGAACCAGAAGATACGAACACATCACCCCTATCTTATCTACACTGCATTGGCTCCCTGTGAAAATTTCACATCCATTTTAAGATACTACTTTTGACATATAAAGCACTAAAGGTTCTCGCGCCACAGTATCTGCGTGAACTGTTAGTGTCTTACGATCTGCCACGCCTACTTCCATCAAAGAATGCAGGCTGCCTGTCAGTACCACGTATTATTAAAACTACAGCAGGGGGCAGAGCTTTTTCTTACAAAGCCCCAAAGTTATGGAATAGTCTTCCTATTAATGTTGGGGACTCAGACACAGTCTCAGTGTTTAAGTCTAGACTAAAAACCTGTTTATTTAGCGCAGCATGTTTGTAAATAGATGAGCCTTAGGTAAAGGAGCAGATCTGGGGGACTCATGGACGTAGAGTATCTGGTGAACTGGTATGTTTAGATGCTGTCCTCCCCACTCTCATTGATCACTCAGGTTTGTAGACGGTGAGGTGATTGGTTGCTTTACATCTCAGTTCTCCCTCATGTCTGTGTTTCCTTCTGGCTCCTCCCTTTTAGTTATGCTGTCATAGTTAGTCCTGCCGGAGTCCCTGCTTGCACTCTGCACTAAATATACATTCATCTTACACACTGTGTGACTGTGACCAGACCTAACTGTTATCTCTCCTTCTCTTCTGCTCTCTCCTCTGCTCTCTCTTCTCCTCTATCTCTCCCTTTCTCTATGTCGAACTATGCATGTCATTCGTGAGCTGCCAGTTATCCGTATCACAACAAAGCAATCAGCCTAGATACGCCTCACCTGGTGCCATGTCTATTTAAGGGTCCTGATGCGATCATTAGCCCTGGTAAGGTGTCAGAGCCAAAGACAAGACAAAAAAAAAAGACATTAGAAAAAGACATAGTGTGCAAAAGATAAAAGAGAGAGAGGCAAAGAACCCAGCCTTAGTCTTCCTAAGACACAGAGAGCGAGAGAGCGAGAGAGAGAGAGAGAGAGAGAGAGCGGCAGGCTATCGTTTAAGCGCGTGCTCTCGGGTCAAGTGTATAAGCACAAAAAAGACACAAAACTATAAGGCATAGAGGATGATAAGTTTTTATTTTTAGTTTCTAGAGCCCCACCTGTTCTTGCATAGATTTTGTGCATTATTTTGTGTTTTCAGTTTTCTTTTATTTTCTTTTGTCGTTCACTAATTAATAATCCCAGGTTATCTCCACATGCGAAGGTCTTCCCGTGACTATCATAAGCACTTTCACAACCTTCTACTTCACTGACCTCCTCTGAAGCCCTGCGTCAGGGCTCTTATAAATAATGTTACTGTACATCTCGTGGTGCTGGGCTCCAGACCGCACCATCTAACAGTTTTAGCTTTAAATAATACATTAAACACACTGTGACACTCCTGCATGTGTTTTAATTCCTAAAATAAAGAAGCTGAGACCAGATTGAACAGGCCAGATTGCTCTGATCTGCAGATACAGTATGTGATTGTATTTTTCACAGATAATTGATGCCAGACAGGATTAACAGGAAGTTACTGACAGGAGCTTAACTTTGAGACAGACTCTGGTAAGTAAATGTACAATGGTCTGTCTGACTCACATTCCTGATCACATTATTCTGCCCAGTCCAGTTCCACATTACTGCCACACTGTATGAATACACATCAGGTTCTTTAAAGTTGTAAGAGTCCGTGTTCAAATTTATATTTAGTCTCATTTATGTGTATAACCATTAGGTAATAAAGACTAGATAAACTAAGATTATAACAATTTAATTAATGTGGAATAAAAAGGTCACACTGTATCTGTGATCTACTTCAGTAAACATCATTGAGTTTCCACTACAGTATGAGATTCAGGTTTTTGTTATTTGTTGTGTTGTGTGAAAGCAGAAGTGAGTGTGAGCAGTGAGGAGGTTTTTGTCACGGTGTACATCACTGTGATACGTGCTCTTTAGCAGTGTTATCCCAAGTCTGACAGTAATACACTGCTGAGTCTCCCACCTCCACATTACTGATTACCAAATTACAGTCTGATGGAGATGAACACTGTAATGTAAATTTGGGAGATGAAAAACCAAATCCATAGGCAGGAGATCTCCAGGACTGATGGTGTCTTATCACATGCTGAGGAACTCCTTCAGGAACCCGTTTGTACCAGCGTGCACTTTGATCAGTAACAGACCCCAGATTACAGTCCATGGTGGCCGTCTGTCCTTGAGTCAGTGTGAGAACAGGAGGCTTCTGAGTCACCGCAGTCACACCACTGACACCTGGAATAAAAACAGCACACATGTTACATCACTTCATGCTCACATTAGATGGAGCCCAAATGCTGATGAGCTCCAGAGTTGTGAAATCTTACATGAGAGAGCAGTGAAGAGAGAGCAGAGCGCTGGCAGCATGGTGTCCGTGTGTGATGAGACTCTCGTGCTGAGTGAAGAGATGAGCAGCGTGAGGAGCAGATAAAGGAGAGACTGCAGGGACGTGCTATAAGAGAGACAGGAGGAGGGGCAGAGGGAGGAGACGCGGGACAACACACACCACAGCTGATGATCTCCACAGTGGTGAACTACATACTGAACACACACTGCACCGTCATCATTTACACACCACCAACACTCTGATAGACACACTCTTGTTAAATAGATTCTTTTATAATTATCTGATCTCAAATACCTGTTATGATAAAATATTTTTCTGATGATTGAGATCAGTCACACATGAAACATGTCACTCAATTTTTCAAAGAAAAGCTCAACATTTAAATGAAGCTAAAATGTCAGTGTGAGGACCAACAGGTGTATCCTGAGGGTGTTTCTCCATCTGTGATGTATAATGAGTCAGTGTTAAATTATTGAGATTAACAGAGCCATAGGTGCTGGTGTATTATCTGAACACTTGGATAACCCAGAGACACTGGTGTCTGTGACTGTGGGACATGTTTTGATAAACACTCTGGAACACACTGCACTTTTATTAGTATATTACGCCTGTCAGGCCAGGATGATGCACTTACAGTCATTTTTAGACACAAGCTCAGCTCACAGTTACTCAGTGCTGATTTATTTGTACTTCTTTATTTGTACTTCAAACGCATTTTATGGTATTTTAATAATAATCTGTTGCATCAATTTTGTCAAACTTTGCAGATTTTTTGTGGCTGTGGAATTTCCTACTATTATTAGCGTTTAACTGTGTAAAACATGTTTTTGATTCGACTCATTCTGGTGGTCACACTCTGGATCATGTGTTATCTTATTGTTTTAATATTGATAGGGTTTGCTGATCATGAGGTTTAAGTTAGATTTTCTACCATTTAAACAAGTCTTACTTTCTTGGTGTGGAAATCAAGTCCCTATTGCAAAATGTGTTACTTTATTTTTTTGGGACTGTACAGTATTTTACAAAAAGAGGATATTGACAGTTTAGTGCAGTCTTTTACTAATCATTGTTCTCATGTGCTGGATCAAGTGGCAGCCATTAAAACTAAACTAATTCTTTGAGTTTATAACAAAGTCTGGATAAACATTTTTCATGTAATTTTTAAACACCTTTCATGTTTTTAAGAGTATTTGGATTTCATGGAGTCTAGATTTTAAGGATAAGAAGGATGAAAGTTGTTCTGTAGCTGGTTTGTTTGGACCTCACCCTGCTACAGTTAATTTAGGGGTCACTCAAGGCTCAGTTCTGGGCCCTGTTTTATTTTCATTATATTTGCTTCCTCTCAAGCAGATTAGTACCTGAGGTTCAAACAATGTATTTATTGACAGAAACTTAACTGTAAAGCTTAGTTACTCTTCCTTCTGTGGTCCGCAGCCCTTCTGTGTTACATCCTGTAACAGATGGATCCGTGTCACATGTTAAAGCATCGAGAAGAAGTGCAAAAGGTAAAAACCTCGCAGATGTTGGGGATTTACACAGTAATCATTCTTTATTATCGAGCTACACAGCAAAACCGACTGTACAGCTACTGTCTAATTCTAAATATCCAAAGGACACATACAACCCAAAGTTAAAAGGTTAACAAATGCAAGTTATTTTGTAGTGTTAGTGATGTTCAACTGACTGTATCAATTCAACTTCTGATGATGTTGTTGACTGCAGTATGTGTTTAAGATCTATTTCAGAGTTTCAGTTGTTACTTTATTAGAGGCATCTGATAGATACATGTCTGTCATCATCATAAAAATGCATGCTTTATGTTTTTAGAGGACGAGAGGACAGCTTTGTCAGAAGGAGTAAGTCAGAGAAGAAACAGCTTGTGGAATGTGCTTTAACATGAAACGCAGCCTTCAAAGTGTGTTTTGTTGCTGAAGCACCTATATTTTGTCCTACTGATGGAAAACAAAATTATTAGATCATGTAGATGTACAAATCACAACATATTCACACAGACAGGTATTTGGATCATTAAAGTTACATTGAAATTGTATGTTTAAATGTTTTACGTTTTAATGTTATTTACCAATGAGGGTAGTGCAAAATAACAGAACAGGCTTATCAGAGTAAAAACTCCCCTTATTTCTCTATATAACTAATGCATTAATGCACTCATCTCTGTGTTTCAGTAGTGCTTGGATACCATCAAGTTTTCAGTACACCAGAGCCATGATCAGACTGCAGATTAGCAATCTTCTGTGGGGGAAAAACATCATTTAGCATAGCCTTTAAATTAATTAAACTGTATACAGTACCTGTATGTAATTTGTGTGCTTTTGATATTGTACACTGTAGGTGTTTCATATATTATTTCATGTATTCTTTATGAAACTTTTTGACTGTTGTCTGTAAAAGGAGGAGCACTTCCAATATCCAACACAAAGCATTGAAGATCCCTTAAGAGTGAAGGGACTCTATATAGTGTTTCCAGTAAAGTGTGTGTATAATGTACATGATGTTGTTCTGAACAATCCCTGTCTTAATTACTGCCACTTCTCATAAATCCATGAAATCAATTTGTTCAGATATTGTGGAGAAAGCCTTATAATTCAATAATTAAAGCTTTTTTATGGAGATCAGAGTGAAGGACTCTGGCCTGGAAAGGAATATCAAACATATCAGGGTTTCACTGTCTGACAGTTTATCACAATAGCAGATATCTGTTAGGGAGTATCACTAATTTCACACAAATCAGAGGGAATATTTGATAAATCTCTTATTCGTAGATCATCTGATCATTAGGAGGAAACAAACTGGACAAAAAAATAGGTCTATCTGTGTGGATTGATACAATATTCATCTTAGAATTCTTAAAAAAAAAAACTCATTGAGCAGTGTTTTCATTGAGCATCACGTTTTAGTTCCAATGATTTGAGATTCAGGTTTTTGTTGTTTGTCAGATTGTGTCACCTGCAACTGAAGGATAAACAGGACAGCCTTAGCAGTTAGCCCGTGTAGCGTGGATGGTAAACCCAAACACGGAAGCAGCGCGAGTAGACAGGATAACCACGCGTTTAGTTTAAGAACTCTTACATGAAGAGCAAGGATCTATACAAATAAATCCGCGTTCTAGCAACACACACTCAATCAAAGAAGCAACCCGAATCGGTGAGTACTCACAGAATAGTTGGCGAAGCGTCGGCAAAGGCATGGGCGAACTCAATGACTGAGCGATGTGAAGCGCCATTTTGTCTCCTTTTATGCTTCCTGGATCGCGACCGTACTACTTCCGGGTCCTAGTGCCGGTCGTATTACAAGTGAAAGCAGAAGTGAGTGTGAGCAGTGAGGAGGTTTTTATCATGGTGTACATCACTGTGATATGTTCTATTTTCTTTTTTTTATCAAATTACAGTCTGATGGTGATGAATATGTTGATTAAAGCATCTCAAGACCACCTCTGCTTCTCTGCGTCTGGATCTACTTCTTCGCTACTTCATTGTTCACCCCTGACAAAATAATCCGGCGCCCTGACAGAACAATCTGGCCAAAGGTGATGGATTACGACAGGATGAGGCTGGCCCTGGAGTGCCAGGGTGCCCTCCTCGGGAAGCAGCAGCAAGAACTCTTCACCATTAGGCAGACTCTTGCGACGTCACCACTCAGATGCAACAGCTTCGGCTATCCTCAACGCACGTCACAAGCCCTGAAACCCCACGCGAGTCATGCCTACAGGCCCCGCCCACCTATGGAGCAGAGCCAGGTACATGCAGATCTTTTCTCTCTCAGTGCTCACTGATTTTTGAGTTACAAGCCTACACCTTCTCCTCGGAATGTTTGCGGGTAGCTTATAAAAAAAACCTTCCTGTCATCACCCTTCTTACAGGCAGAGCCTGTGAGTGGAGCACAGCTCTCTGGGATGTTGTAACAACTTTGAGGCGTACTGCAAGAAGATGAGGAAGGTTTTTGATCACTCTCATGCCAGCAGGGAGGCTGGGAGCAGGTTGTTAAGACTTTGCCAAGGAACAGGCTCCGCTTACGATTATGCCATTGAATTTCGGACCCTCGCTGTCACAAGTGAATGGAACGACAGGGCCCTATCTGACATCTCCCTTGAAGGGTTATCCGAGGCAGTCAAAGATGAACTCATCTCTCAGGAGCTACCCGCTGACCTTAACAGACTCATGGATCTTGCTGGTCGGGTTGAAACACGCCTCCGTTCCAGGCAGAACGCCAGGAGATTGCATCCCACTAGCAGAGCTCCATCCCGGATGGCTCGTGGGCCCTTTCTTCTGACAGAACCATCAGGAATAGGATCACATGCAGTTAGACAAAACTTGAATCTTAGAGTAGGAGAGGCCTCAGCATCGCCAGGAGAGGGCCTGCTTCTACTGCAGAGCCTCGGGACATTTAAAAGGAAGTGCCCTATAGTCAGACTGGGGGCACTAGAGGGCGCTCTTTCAGACCGATTCCAGAACCACATCCCCTACTCCCTACTACATTAATCATCTGCGGCCAGACTCACCAGGTTCAGGCCCTCATCGGTTCTGACCGCAACCTGATCAGCGCTGCTACAGCTAATGTGTTAAAGGTCCCTATGTGTTCCAGTTGAACCTCCGCTCTCGGTTCAGGCCATAGACGGAAGTCCTCTGCCAGCACGGCGTATCCTTTCTCTTATGCTACGAATTTCAGGAAACCACCCTGAGGAGATCTGTCTGTTGGTTATTGATAGATCCCATGCAGCTATAGTTCTCGGTCTTCCCTGGTTAGCGCTTCACGGCCCACAGACTGACTGGACTAAGCATGCCATCATGGGCTTGAGCCCTTCATGTTCCACATCTTTTTTCCTCTCAGCGGTCCCTCTGCCTTCCACTTCAGCTACGTCGGACGATCTTCCTAATATCTCAAATGTTCCTGCTGAATACCACGATCTCAAGATTGTTTTCAACAAGATTCGAGCCACGTCACTTCCCCCTCATCCACTCTATGAATGTCCCATTGACCTCCTTCCTGGTACCTCTCCTCCAAAGAGTCATCTCTACTCTCTGACACGCCAAGAGCAAGAAGCCATGACCAAGTACATCACGGAGGAACGAGTACATCCGTCCGTCCTCCTCACTCACCAGAACGGGGTTTTTTAGTCAAGAACAAAGATGTGTCCCTTCGTCTATGCATAGATTATAGAGGGCTCAATAAAATAACAGTCAAGAACCGCTCCCCCGTACCGCTCATGTCTACAGCCTTTGAGCTTCTCCAGGGAGCCACCATCTTCAATAAGATAGACTTGTGCAATGCATATCATCTGATCCAAATAACGGAGGGCGATGAGTGGAAGACCGCCTTCAAGACGTCCTCTTTAGCAGAGCTGTCCCATGTGTTACAGTAATACACTGCTGCAGGGACGTGCTATAAGAGAGACAGAAGGAGGGACAGAAGGAGGAGACGTGGGACAGCACTCACCACAGCTGACCAACTACATCACTGTCATGTGCTGTAGAGTACACATCTTTACTTCTTTAAAAAAACTTTACACTGAGTTGTTTTAAATCAAAGTTCTCATGTTGTATCTATTTCAGTATTTATATAATCTGTAGAATCCGACTGCTAAACTGAGTTTGACTCAAATTCATTTTAGATGGAAGTTTTTAACGCATGAACGTACAGACTTTGTCGTTCTTTCATTTAGAGAGAAGTGAAAGAGGGAAACCACATCATTTACACAGAACTTTTAAATAAACATTTAATTAGAAATTGGTTTAATCTTCCTCATGATTTTTTGTTCTACCTGATATACATAATTACTGCTGTGCAGGTTTTTATATATATACTGATGCAGTTTTTCCTCCAGCAGACACTTCACATGTTACGACTGTTGTTTTCCCACTCGGAGCTGTCGATGGTCAAATAGCTGCTCAGTGTGAATTTCTTATTGGCTTGCTGCAGTGCAGAGCCGGTGATGACTCCACTGGTGACCGAGTTCCCGTTCACGAGCCAACGCACATCAGCAAAACCACCGGCCACCTCGCTGGCCAAACACACTAGAGGGGCTTTTTTAGCCTCCAGCTGTTCACTGGACGGAGGGAGAACGTTCAGAACAGGAGCCGGGAGAGCAGCGTCTGATTCATCACACAGAGGGAGACGTTCAATACACAAAATAACACTAACATAATGTGCAAAGTGTAATGTAATACAGATTTATATCAATTATTGAGCATTGCCAAGAAGAATAAAGCAATACTAAGGATGGAATAACAGTTTGCGTTTTGTGAGACTCCACAACAATGATTTAAATTAGCATTTATAATAATAATAATTATTATAATAATAATAATAATAATAAATTTATTTTATGTAAATAAAAAAAACTAAATAATTTTATGTACTAAACTAAATGTAAACACAAACAAAAATCTCATGAAATAGAACATTTACTAAAACACTCGAACATGCAGTGTGAATGTGATACACACACAGTCTAGTGTACATATAAAGAGCTGAGAAGTTTTACTTACTGTTGACGATCAGAAAGCAGAAGAACTGAAACATCCTCCAGACTTCAGCTCTCTCTTCTACAGTCTACCATCAGCACACACTCCATTAACATCCCATTCAGTGCTCTCATCTTTCCTTAGAGAATCAACAGACACGAGCAAGAGAGAAAAACATCCACCTCTAGGAATTCTTCAGCTCTTATTGTTCCCTAACACACACACACACACACACACACACACACACACACACACACACACACACACACACACACACACACACACACACACACACACACACACACACACACACACACACACACACTGAGGATCTCCTCATGGAGCTGGTGTGTATCACTTTCTATAATACACATCACAGTGTCACTTAAAATTGTCAATGTTTGAAAAAGTCAGAGAAAATCTTTGTTAAACCTCTTTGTAGATCACATGATCATACTGACTTAATAATAATAATAATAATAATAATAATAATAATAATAATAATAATAATGACCATATGGGTGAAATCATAAAACCATCTGTGTTTGTTTTTATGAATAAGGAAAAAAAAGTCTAACCAACTGATTTTTAAATGTCAAGATTTCAAAGTGAGTTTTCACTTATGTTTAAATCATTTAAAATTCAAGACAACATTTCATCATGTCTAATGTTGTGTGAAAGCAGAAGTGAGTGTGAGCAGTGAGGAGGTTTTTGTCACGGTGTACATCACTGTGATACGTGCTCTTTAGCAGAGTCGTCCCAATGTGTGACAGTAATACACTGCTGAGTCTCCCACCTCCACATTACTGATTACTAAATTACAGTCTGATGCAGATGAACACTGTGATGTAAATTTAGGAGATGAAAAGCCTGATCCATATTTAGGAGTGGTCCAGGACTGATGGTGACTTAACACATGCTGAGGAACTCCTCCAGGAACCTGTTTGTACAAGCCTGCATAATTTTGAACCCCCACATTACAGTCCATGGTGGCCGTCTGTCCTCGAGTCAGTGTGAGAACAGGAGGCTTCTGCGTCACCACAGTCACACCACTGACACCTGGAATAAAAACCGCACACATGTTACATCACTTCATGCTCACATTAGATGGAGCCCAAATGCTGATGAGCTCCAGAGTTGTGAAATCTTACATGAGAGAGCAGTGAAGAGAGAGCAGAGCGCTGGCAGCATGGTGTCCGTGTGTGATGAGACTCTCGTGCTGAGTGAAGAGATGAGCAGCGTGAGGAGCAGATAAAGGAGAGACTGCAGGGACGTGCTATAAGAGAGACAGGAGGAGGGGCAGAGGGAGGAGACGCGGGACAACACACACCACAGCTG
>JAAGKR010001479.1:0-36729 GCA_011419295.1 Clarias macrocephalus
AGCCTCGTGTTAGAAGCTAATTAGGTTTATCGCTCATGTTAGCCGTGAACACAGCGGTGAGGTGAGCCATCGAGAACGTCGGACTAGGGCTGGAAAATATGTCAATGTTTTATTTGTAAAAATTATAAAATCATACATATATTATAATATACAGTGGTGGCCTAAAGTATTAAGGTAGTAAGGTTAAGCATGAAAGTTCTCACTGTGCACAAAACAGGTCATTTCACTAGTTAGTTCTACTCTATCCTTTCAGGTAGATATAATTTTATTGTTTGTCTACTGACTGCAAACCTACTGTAAACTTTATGATAACTATTGTCTATTGTATGGTCATAAAATTGTTGTTGTTGCTAACATAAAAAACATAATGTAATGAAAACGAATAATTTGGACAAATACAGTATTTTTTCCATTTTTTCATACGATTATATGAATTTTATGACCGCCTCTCGTACAGATGTTGATATCTCCGTATCCAGCACTAAATCACAGTAAAGTGATTCTACAGATTCTACAGTGACCGAGTACACACTTTCCCACTACAATCATACACTACAGTTTATAGAAATATGCAGAATTTTACAAAAAAAAACCCAGAGGGAGATTTTATCATTGTGACTAATGTGTCATATAGAACACTTAAGTGTTCTCCTATTTTTTCTTTATTAACAGGATGCTTATAAACATGGGTCATTGACAGTTTTCTGCCCTTCTGCAATGATTGTGTGTTAACTGGTCATGTAGTGATGTTTTTGTCCTCTCTCTTTTCTTTTATGTGCTAGTTGTAGGATTTTAGTTTGGGTGGCTTTACACTTGTAGGTGTGTCCTTGTGTGTGAGTGTGTGTATGTAAGAGAGAGACTGACTGAGTGTGTGTGTGTGTGTGTGTGTGTGTGTGTGTGTGTGTGTGTGTGTGTGTGTGTGTGTGAGTTTCCTGCTTGGAAACCTTTGGTACTTGAAAGCGGGTTTTTTTTTTTTTTTTGGCAAAAAAACCTTTTAATATGCATCATTGTGGCTTTACTAAAACCACATAAGTTTTAAAAACTTCACAGGAGTATTCATTTATGTTCTTTATGTGTGTAAGAATTACAAAGTAATATTCCGAAATCTATTGACTTTTATTTTAGTTACAATCTGGTTTTGTGGTACACTTTTTTTAAACTGGTAAACTTTATATTTTGCTATAGATGACAAATACAAAGGTTACTATGGACTGGCTTACTGTATTAACAACACAGCACTATATCTATGTCCTAGTACAAAATATCTAAGGTAAGAGTTATATGTGGAGTTATATGTGGAACAGGATATAGTCTATACTGAATGTGCACTATATTGTCTTGTGCAGTATATGGAGAGGACTGAACGTCAACTGTGCAGACAGCTCAGGATACACACCTCTGCACCATGCCGCACTTAATGGACACAGGTAAGACTCCTCTTACACTTTAGCACGTACACTTGGTCACAGGTTTTACACACACCTTTATTCCAACATACAAACTATGATCATATAAGCATGAGAAAACTAATTGGGATCAGTTGGGAATAACTATAGAATGTGATGCTGACCAAACAGATGTGTGTATGATGCTCAGATGCGCACAGTTTTTGGGCATCTAGTGTACACCTAGAGTCCTTCTAGTGAGGAGCCTACTGTACACTATAAGTATTAGCAATAATTAATTAGCAAGCAACACTATTTAGATATTTATTTACAGTTCAGGCTCCGCTCTACTTGAATGGGGAAAGATCGACAAACCAGAAACAGATTAACAAGGTGATCTTTTAACATTGTTCATTTGAGAAATGTTACATAAATAACATCAATGGAAGTATTTTAGGTTCTCTAGCTATTATGCACAAGCATGTCTCCATAACTTATCCAGCAAAACACTCTTTATTCATTATTCATGTGTAGGCGTAAAAACCTAAAATGTAAAGGCTTCAGTGAACGGCTTGCATTAGAGGGCCATGTTGGACAGGGCAGTGGAAGCTCAGTGTTGAGGTCCTTATTGCTGGGAGATTGATTAAAGCCCTTAACACACCAATTGCTTTGTCGTAAAAAATGTAAAACTGAATAAGGGCACCAATCAAATCCTGTTTACCGAAAACCTTAATTGTCACATGCTGCCCCAAACAAATTTCACAGTACACTAGTTGTCTGTTTCTACTCATACTGTCTCTGGTAACTTCTTATACATGTTTGTCTACATGCTTGTGTCTAACTCTTGCCTATAGTACACAGTTACACAGGATAATTTTCACACTTGCATTTTGTTGGACTCTGTGCTGTTTGAAAAGAGTTTGCCGCAATTGGTGAAGTGTGAACTTTTCCAACACTCGATGGCAGAACAGACACATTTTGTAGGTTTTATTGCACAGACCACATATACATGTTAGGCTGAGGTCATGACCTTGTGAAAACTGAAAGCATGATTTTAGCTTTATGTCATCAGTTACATTCTAGTTTTGGGGTCTTTATACTATTTAAATACCCTCTCCAACTTTTTGCTGTAAGTCTGTGATCCTCTACAGATCTCTTTAAACTTTCCCATTGTAACTGTGGTCCCATTGTAAAGGTTATGGGAGCGGTGACTCGGGTGGCTACGGCTGTAGGTTGCTGGTTTTGAGATCTAAGGATCCCGGTTCGAGCCCCAACGTGGGTGGGTTGCCACACCCTGTACTACCCAGCCACTGCATGCAGTGCCGGTCGCTGTGGGGACCACTTGACTGGGGCAGCCGAAAGAAAGTAGAACCAGCATGAATCTAAAAGGCCGTGTCACAAACTTCAAATATATTACAGAACATTCCACACAACCAAATTTTTTATATAGTTTGCTGTATGTTCTCTGGTCTGCCATAACATTTAAAAAATTGAGCCCAATATTGTGTTGGCCGAGAAGACTCATAAAACCTGCATTTGTGGATGTTTTTTTTTTTTAAACTGATGAATGATTTTTTTTTTACCATTCCATCAAAGAAAAAGAAGAGTTACTGAAATAAGAAAAAGAACAGGATATGTAATAAGGCAGGAACTGAGGGCATTAAAACATGGTGTACATTTGTAACAAGCCAGACAGACTTTAGAAACTGTAAGTGCAAGCCAAATCATGGTGCTTCTTGGAAGGCCACACATTGCAAGAGCTGAAGAAAATCAGCTGGTCCATGGCAAAGCTAGCAGGAACAGCAGGGACTGAATTGTAATTGCTGGATGACAGTCTCTAGAACAGCTAGTGAATGGAACAATTATGAATCCATTATTAGGTGAAATGCATGCTTATGTAATCGCAAGGCTCAAACAAGCCCTTCTATTCTTAACCCTTCCTTTGCCAACTACAAACCTTCTCTTATTACGTATGATGTAGTTGGAGAGCACAGAGTAAGGAATCACCGATTCTAGGTCCTTTCAATTTATCCCTGAAGTATTTAATGGGGATTTGTACTGATCCAGGTTTGATTTATGATTCCCCCCCATTCCCCCCCCCCCCTCTTTCTCTCTCTGTATCAGAGATGTTGTGCTGAAGCTGTTGCAGTTTGAAGCTTCCACTAATGTGCCTGACAATAAAGGATGTTTCCCTTTGCACCTGGCTGCCTGGAGGGGAGATGTAGACATCGTCCGAATCCTCATGCACCATGGCCCGTCCCACTGCAGAGTCAATGAACAGGTCTAGTCTCTCTCTCTCTCTCTCTCTCTCTCTCTCTCTCTCTCTCTCTCTCTCTATACAGAAATTCCACCACACTAGTGATGGAGATTCACCATGAGTGTGTGTAGGTCTGTGCATACAATATGTGTGTAAGTGTATGAGTGTATGATTGTGTGTGTTTGTGTGAGAGAGACAGAGAGAGAGAGAGAGAGAGAGACTGATTCGCTGTGTAATAGACACAACATCTTTTTGTCCTGTTTTATATATGTTTAGTAATTGTTTATACAGTATGGTCCAAGGCAACACACACACACACACACACACACACACACACACACACACACACACACACACACACACACACACGCACACACACACAAATAATTGGCAAATCTAAGGCACTATGATATGATATGATATGATATGATATGATATGATATGATATTGTCATGTATACTGTTCTCATTTTATGTCATCGCCTTTAAATCAACACTGCTGCTCGCTGGCCTTTTTATAGCACCATCATTTACAACTAGTGATGCATCTGTGCTATTATTTTTTGGTATGTACTGATAACGAGTACAATACTGGACTCATCTCAGCTGGGTTTCTACCTGAGCTACTGGCAGAAGAAATCACTCGAATACATTCGATTTACATTTTTTTTGGCAGCTCCAGCATTTACATCCCTTATTATGAGTAGCTTAACTTTGTTTTGAGAGATTAATTTTTAAATGTTTAATAATTTATGGAATAAGCCTATTTGGAGTGCTAGCAGAATCTATCAATCTAAATCATCTCTCCTCTCCTATGGGTTTACAGCAGCCTACATATTACTATGGGCCAGTTTTAGACCAGTAGTTACAGGACCAATAGTTTCTTAATTAAATGCTAGGGGAAAATATATATACAGTACAGCTATAGGATCAGAAGAAGTGAATCCATTCCACTTTGTTAGATTTTCCCCAAAATTAATGAAGCATATTATAGCAATAAAGCAGTTAATTTTTCTGCGTCAATTAGATTTTTAACAATGTGATCTAGCTAACATGTTATAGGCTGAGAGAAATCCAAATTGCAGCAATATCCTATCATAGCTGCTGGGATGGATCCTAGATCCTACCCCTTCAAGAGCATGTGGCAACCCCCCTTCAAAATACACATAGCAATATTCAAGGTGGCAGGGTAGTGGGGCAGCGGTGGCTCAGCCAGGTGAGGCTCTGGGTTTGCTGGTTCATGATGTGCCCCTGCCAGCACCAAGTCTAGAGAAATGGATGAATTGTGGCAGGAAGGGCACCGTGATAAAACCTGTACTGTGACTGCTTAAAACTTAGTGCTCATTAGTGAGTCATAAATAAGTCAGTCATATTAGTCAACTGGACTAATAAAAGTCGAGTGAAAATGTGGATGGGGCTTCAATAGTTAGTTAATTTATCTTCCCTAAAATAAAATCTTCAATTTGATTCTGTAGCCAGAATCGAAAAAAAAAAACTATGTAAAAATGCTTTGCCCTTCCACTAACGAAAAATTTATTTGACCGGCTCCCAGGCGCGCGCCCAATTTATGCGCACATGCGACATAGCTGCAAGTTGGACATCCACGCAATTAAGGTGCAATCCAGCGTTCAGTTCGGCACGGTTTGTTGGTTCGTTCGTATGACGAAAAGGCTTTGCATGCTGAGGCAAATTTCTTTTAAAATTTCAAGGGGCATTTTCGGTGGCTTTTACCAGTTCTAATAGTTAATTACAAATTGAGATCAAATCAGATTTGGATGATCTTTTCTAAGATACATTGCCCAAGCGAGGTCATAGTAGAGCTTCCACGTGCAACAGTGTCTCTTCTTTAAAGCAGTTAAACCCTGTTTAATGTTTAATGCATGACTGTCTCTGTCTCAGGATTCATTCTGCATTGTTTATGTGATGGAGGTGGAGCTGCCTCAATGCAAACCTTGTAAATGTCATGATGAACACTTCTTCTTTCTCTGTTAGTGCTTGTGCGTACAGTATTTACAGTATCAGCTATTAAATCGGATATGTTTTAGAAATGTTCATAATGTTCAAAAGCCATAATACTGCATAATGTCCATTCCTAACAAAATATCCTTTTTATAAAAATAGAAAATAGCAAAACAGTACTTTGATCACCATTTCCCCAAATCTAAGGAACTGTGGTTATGGTTTATGTGGTAGACATTAGAATATCCAATATCTCACATTCTCTTATGAGTTAATAAAATAAACGGAAATGTCTGCAGATATGATTACTACAGTAGATAAAACTCAATAAGGCGGCCACATAGACATGATGGTCAGCTGTTATGGAATAGTTCTTGCAAGAACAGTATTGTCACAGTCATGTTCAAAAGTTAGTACCCCCAAAATAATAGCCTTAAAAGTATATTTTTCCAAAAATAAATCCAAAAAGAAAAAATAAACATGATGGCCATACTTAAGTACTCTCTTGATTCAATGTCCAAAGTCAAAGTATATATATGTACATTACATAAACTCTTTGAAGTTATACCATGCATTCAGTATACCATGCATAGTCATGCTGACCAATTTATCCAACGGGAACTACCCTGCAAACTTTCACTGCAGAATGAGTTTGCACCCTGGCCAGTCACCCTAAGGTTAGGCTGTAAAAACAAGACCCCTGACCTGGATGACGTAATAAGGACTATTAATAGACTGAGTTGATCTTTCCCATAGAGAAATGCAATCTTTGCTTGTGCAGAGTAACAGAACACAGTTATGAGAGTCAAAACCACCTTTAATTCTCTATATAATCCCCTGCTACACTAATGCACTTATCCCAGTGTTTTATTAGTGGTTGGATACCATTAAAGTGGAACGTGGTCTAAGTACACCGGAGCCATGATGAGACTGCCTGCTTCAAATCTGAAACACTGCCCTTCCAATAACTCCTTTAATAGCTCAAACATGTGGAAATGGCTTGGACAGAGGTCAGGACTGTACGGAGGATGTGGCAACAACTCCTAGCTGAGTTCCTGTAATGTGTAAAGTGGTTTTGGTGAATGATTGTGTGCACAGTTCCCACTGACAGATGCAGCTCTTCTGCAAGTTGGTGACAAGTCAAGTCCTCAAATATTGACAAAAATATTTTCAAGGATAAGGTATTCCATGGTGTTCCACTGTTCACGGGAAAGATTGCAATGGGCTCCAAGCCACCTCAGGTGGGATCATCATTCACAGACGTATGGCCTTCTTTAAAACAGTTGCACCGTTCAGCATCTGCAAATGTCAATTGGACTTACTCCTCCATTCACAAGAAATTTCACTGCATTGAACTTCCAATGTATGTAACATATTGACATATGTAAATTTTAAATATTTCCCATATATTATATGATGTATGTGCATAAATAAAGTACATCACCATATTTTTGAAATTGGTAATATATCCTTTTAACATGTACATGTTCAGATATTAGATTTCTGTATGGGTTTGAGCTGCTGAAGTGACTTTTTCGATTAGGAGAATATAAGCTCATATTCTGCAAACATAAAACAATGTTGAATTCTAATGACTAATTCTAATTCATCTAAGTCCTAATTAAATAGAATTAAAAAGGTATTTAGATATGTACAATAACAAAAATATTATAAACTGACCAGACTAAATATACATGGTCTCATAGACAGATATTCCTGATCACATTATTCTGACCAGCTTTGACCAGATTTACAACAATTCACTGATTTTTAATCCCAACCTTTAACAAGAAGAACAATGGAAATTATAAATTTTGTTTTGTTTCCAGACTCCTGACTACTGTATTTGTTAGAAAATAGAAAAGGAAAGGAAGACTGAGAAGATGGAGATTTCATTTTAGACAAGCAGTATGAAGTATTTCTGCTACTGATGCATTTTTTAATTGTTTGAAATGCTGCCCCCTACCTGCACAAGAGGTAAAAGCAGCAACTGTCTTTTCTCAATGTTCTGGTGTTCTTCTTTTGCATGTATAACCTTATACAACAATTTTGTGTTTTTTTTTTCATGGAGAACACATTAAGGATCTTGATTTGTAAGCCTGACTGATGGTTACTGCACATTAATGCCCTTGGACCATGATGATCATGTGCTGTTACACTTGATAAACATGATGGCAATACTTCAGGACTTCTAGTACCCGTCAAAAGCGTGAACGCAAGCTCGGATTTATTTTTCTACATTCTAAAACAATACTGAAGATTTTGAGAAAGAAAAATAAAAGAAAGAAAAATCAGGGTACACCACATGTAGTGTACATGAGGTGACTAGGAAAATCTCTTCACATGGCCAAAATCTCTTTAACCATGAGTAGACATAAGTTGAATATACTCAAATCCCATTTGTTAGGGGGAAAAAGGTTATCACTTTGATAATCAGCACCAACTAGCTAGGATTAAGCAGATTGGGACTTTTACTGTATATGGAAGTCATATAAGTATGCTTCTTGGTTGAGGTATGAGGAATAAGGTAGACTGAACCACGCTCAAGATCCATCACATCTCCTCACACATGATTCTGAGCAGATAAAGGTTTACAAATCAAGCGAGTCAGATGTAAGGAACAATAACAAGAAATAGCAACATCACAACAACAAGAACTAAAATAAGGGAAGGCAAGATGACAGAAAATGTACTGACACAATGCTTTTTACAGTTAGTGTAATAGACAGGGGTGAAAGCCAAAGTTGAGGAAAATAAACCATGGAGGTGGTGAACAGCCTGTAAATCCAAATATAAAGTTTCTCTTTATATTTCCATTTTTCTGCTGTAAGTACATCTACAGTACGTTAACTTCCAGGTTCCAGGGTTAATTGGGAAATAGCATTAAATGTTTTTCACTTTGGTCTCATTTGTCCACAGGAGATTGTTCCAGAAGTCTTGTGCTTTGTTCAGACACAGTTTTGTGTTTTCCTCACAAGTGCTTCCTTCTTCTTTTGAGACCGAAAAGCCTTTCTCCTAGCATCCCTTTCAAACAAACCGTACTTGTTCAGTTTTCTGATAATCAACTAATCAATGGCTGATGATGAGCACCTGGCTGCAACTTCTCTCTTCAATCCTGTGGAGGTAGTAAGGGGGTACTTAGTATTGCACACTTGTTTTTTTTTTTTTGGGGGGGGGGGGGGGGGGGGTTAATTTTTGTTTAAAAAAATAATGGCATGGTGAGAAAGGTTACATGTTCTATCTGCCTGGGTGCACAAAGGTCACAAGAACTTTCTAGATGCCATTATGGATATGTTATTCCACTGTATTCGCTTACTTGTCATAGAAAGATGAGCCTGAGGTTTTATCTGGAGGGCATTCTAGTGGTACATGTTCTTTGGCTCTGTTTGAAATCTTCCTAGTACACCCACCTGGTAGCAGCAATCTTCTTGAGAAATAATTAGGGATTGTGGCAGGATGTGGTAATCTTTGCTTTGTTTGTAGTGACCATCATGAATACTGGACAAGGTATTAGGATTTTTAGTCTAGATAATAAGTTTGGGTTCATTTTGCTGACTTTACTTATTCAGGGTTATGGTGATTGGTGAGTATCAGGGATGAACTTTCTACTTCCTCAATACAGTACTTCCATTCCTCAACTTTGTAGATTGCAAACAACTGTTTCCTACATCATAATTCATATTAGCTGGGTTCAACTTCCTGGAATAGAAAACCCATGGGTAAAATATAGAGGGGTTTATACCACAAATGGCAGTCTGGATAGCAAAGAAGGTGCATTTGTCCTTTAATCTCTAGAAGGCTTGAAATGATTTCTCTGTTCCCTGGAGGTACTTGGTTTTACCCTTGAGAAGTGATATGTTCTTCTGAGAATGAGAACATTTGAATATTATTAATAAAAGCTATTATGAATTGACTGACAAACTCTCATGCAACCTTATTTATGAAGGTCTATAAGGGCAGTTCTGTGATGGATTGGCACGCTGTCCAGGGTGTACCCTGTCTCTTGCTCTAAGTCTCCTGGGATAGGCTCCAGGCCCGCCGCCACCCTGTACATATGATAAGCGGTACTGAAGATGACGATGATATAAGAGGCATTCTCAAAATAGTCTCAGGTTGTCATGTGATGAAATCCACAAGATGTCAAAAGCATTTCTTTGAGATTCTGGTTCATGTCATCAAGATTGCATCATGAAATTCCGGCAGATATTTTAGGTTTGCTTTCATGCTTTGAATCTATCATTTATCCACACCCCAATGGTGTTTTGTTTGTCTTCGATCTGGTGCCTGGGAAGGCCACTGAAGAACACTGAATGCATTGAAACCAATTTTTCTTTTGTGACATTGTTCATTTCAGTCCTATGTACTGTTTAGTGACTGGAGTCACAAGCCGTCACAGAAAGGCTGCTCACATTGGCTCAGCCCGATGCAATGTTCATCATGGTCATGTGGAACCAGCCTGTTGACACTAGGTAGGTGTCGTCCATGAATTCATGATGTTGGTGCCAAATTCTGACTCTACCATCTGAGTGCCTAAGCAGAAATGCAGCTGTATGTTTTTTTTGTTTTTTTTTTCTCCAGTTTTTAAATGTCTGCTGTTAGTGAGCTAGTGCGAACTGTAGCAGAAGTTAACTTTCTATTTTTGGCTGACAGATAGCCCATCGGCCATGAGGTTCAACATGTGCTTTCTGTGATTCTTTTCTTTTCTGGCTTAAAGTGTGGTTGTGTAATGTGGTATGATTTACTGGTGAAGGGCATTGTAATGCATCAATGATATCACTGATGGAGGATGATTAATGAAATATGAAACCAAATATGATGTCCTTAGTTCTACATTGTCTAGCCAATGAAGTGGATGAACGTTTATGGACTTGTCTGCTAATAATAGGTTGTGTTAAGATGTCCGTGCTTGATGATGGTTAAAAGGTTCTTCAGGCTTCTCAGAGGAGAATTTCCGCTAGTCACTAGAGACTGCAACTAAAGCCTCTCCAGCCCTGCATGAGGCCTTATTGCTCTGCCCCCTGGCCTCTTAGAGAACACTGTACAGCATAGCTCCATTAAAGAGTTTGCTCCAAGTATCAAAACACAGAGAAGGCAAACCACATTCCAAAGGATAAAATCCAAAGAGTAAAATCTAAATCAATATCTAGAAACATGTCTAAGCAATTACGTTCAGAATGTCTGCATACAAATTACGAATTACGTTCAGAATTTCTGCATACGAAATGTAGCAAGTCTTTGCTGTTTAACATTATGTTGAATTAACAGGAAGTCATGTAATACTGTTCACAACCCTGGGAAGAGGAACCACAGCTGCAAAGGACAACATGTTACACAAAACTTAAATTATTTATTTTCCTACCAGTTTTTTTACTATATTTTTTGCAATTCTGTTGACACCCATTAGAGTATTTTATTTCCTTCATTCCAGATTTGTTGTAGTTTCCAATTATGATTTAAACGAGTAATGAGACAGATGCTTCAGTAAAACAGCTGTGCTTGCAGGAAACTACCTGAGATTCACAGAAAATAATGTTATGCTATTTTACTTGCAGCAGTTACAGTATGTAAAACCATGCTGGGAAGATTGTTCTAAATATTCATTTAACGAAATGTCTCTGGCACTGGCACAGCATGTGCAGGATTTGTGTGTAAGATGAGAGAAGGATTTCTTGTATTTGTGTGTAACCTAATTATGGAGTCACTGTCTGTAATGTGTGTGTTATATGTTTTCCTTAAATGTCCATGTGTGCATGCATTGCTTTATCTTCCCATGGGTACGGTACTCATTTCAGGAATGTTTTGCTTTTTAGCAGAGAGAGAAATAAAGGCCCCCTTCAGCCCCCAGACCCCCACGTCCAACCAGAGAACCCTCTCTGAGCTCCTCCTCACCCTCACACACATACTGTATACACGCACTGTATATTATCACTGACATTCTCTCTGTACTGGTGATTCTCTCTCTTAACCAGTGAAAGAGTGGGTCAAAGTCCTCTCTCTCTCTCTCTCTCTCTCTCTCTCTCTCTCTCTCTCTCTGTGCATGTCTGCATGTGCGTCTGGTCCTGTATAAGTAAAACCATTTGTTTCCTAGTTCGATCAACACTACGTCCAGTTCCTTGGATAAACATTTGTTGTTTGGTCAGGCCACTGCATTCTCATCTGTTCAGTTTCCTAATCACTCCGACCAGACGACATCACATTCTCTCTGTCTGCATTTGTGACAGTCATTTCATCTACCTCCACTTTTTGCTTTGGCAACAATGTGATTTATTGGCATTTATTTGTTGACATTATGGACAACAACGTACTGTCGAACTGAACTGAACTGAGAATGTGTGTGACTGTCTTGGTGAAATATTTGTCTTATCTCATTATGAAATGTAATTTTTTACAAAGATGTGTTTTATTGAAGTAAATCTCATGAGGTTTAATGTTTTTTTTTCTTGTTGGAAGTTAGGGCTATGGGTTATATTATATTACTATATGAATAATAATATACAAAATAATAATATATTAATATGAAAGTAGAGTGATTTTATTTTTGCAAATATGAATTGTAATTGCACACATAACATTTGTCTTATTTGTCTTTAACAGGAACATTGATATTAATCAACAGGAAATGCATGACAGGAAATAAGACCCCCCCACCAACTCAAACTCTCTCTCGCTCATTATGTTACACACATACATACAATTTCAGCAATCAAATCTAGTCTAGTCTGATCTAATCTTATAATCTTATTCTACTTACAGTTGTAATCACCCATGCAAATTATGTACCGTTTATAATATCTTTTAACACAGATGTCAAAAATATCAAATCAAATCATCAGACATTAAGATTAACAAATAGGAACTCCTGTTGGACTCGGATGCGTTTGTGTGTTAGGGTTTAAGCATTTGGTTTTGTGATTAGTATACTTCTGGCTAGATGTGATTTAATTAGCTTAGCTGCCGGGTATGGTTTATGAAAAATTAACTTTTAGTCTTGTATAATGTATACACTGGATTTTGTGTGCATGCTTGTGTGCATTCGTGTGAGAGAATTTTTCTTTACCAGTCATTTATCATCACTTTAAATCTTTGTGCTAATAAAAAAAAAACCTTTAAGAAAACCTAAATAGATCAACCACTAGCTTGTTATTAACTGCACTTTCGGGTATTACCACACATGTGAAACACCCTTTTATGTCGTAGTATCTAACATAAATAATCTTCAACAACACACATGCATGTCTGTCATTGTCTGTTAAGGGAATATTTTAATAGAACTGTGTAAGTGGCTTATGACCGAATTTGAAACCTTAAATGTCTGATACTTTACTATTTCTTTAACAAATTATTCCATGTCTTCCTCATATCTGCACAGTTGTGTGTGTTAATGTCCAGGCCTTAGATAATGCATTGTTTCATACAGCAAGCAGTGTTGGGGACGTTACTTTTTAAAGTAACTAATTACATTACAAAATGACTTTGAAATGTCATTAAAAAGTAATCAGTTACATAACTGCATTAAATTCTGATAAAAGTAACCAGGTCACATTAGTTGGGGATCTAATTGGCCTGTATCAATCCTGTGGCAGTGAAAAATAGAAAAATGACAAATATTTTTTTTCTTCTTTTATTAGTTTTTTATTGCTACACACACACACACACACACACACACACACACACACACACACACACACACACACACACACACACACACTCTCTCTCTCTCTCTCTCTCATATCAAGCATTGCCTATACTGATGACTGGTTCATTTGGACATACTATGAAACAGCTTAGATTATGTTGTATCCATCACACAGAAAGACAAAACAGTGATTAGACATGAATTTTGCGGTGAAACAGAGCCAGAGACTCGAACAGCCACAGTTGGTGAATGGTAGCAGATCATAGTCATCATTTTACAAATACATTATGTTTAGGATGTGTGACTCTTCTGAGGGACCATCTGGCCACGTAATGATGACTGATTTCCTGTTCATTAGAATTGATTAGCTGTGAAAGTCAGAGCTCTTGACGTACTCCTGTTTGTCTTTTAAAGTGACCTGGACAAACATAATTCTGCATTTTGTTTAGTAATAAATGTTTGTTCTCCGTCCTGCAGAACCACGAGAAGGAGACGGCGTTGCATTGTGCGGCTCAGTACGGCCACTCGGAGGTTGTGTGTGTGCTGCTTCAGGAGCTGACCGACCCCAGCATGAGAAACCGGCTTGGCGAGACACCGCTGGACCTGGCAGCACTCTACGGACGGCTGCAGGTGGTGCGCCTGCTGCTCAATGCTCACCCCAACCTCATGAGCCTCAACACACACCAACACACGCCTCTGCACCTCGCGGCCCGCAACGGACATCACTCGACCGTGCAGGTGCTGCTGGAGGCCGGCATGGACGTCAACACAGAGGTATGTGAAGATCTCCCGCAGGTTGAAAAGGAGTGGGTTTTATTTATTTTCATGGCTTAACTTTGCGTAAGTGGTTGCCAGATCCTCTCATTACAATTGTTATTCAATCTTTTTTTTTCTTTATTAACAAAAAAAAAAAGTGTCAACTTGCCTATCAGTCAGCCGGGGAGGGTGACGAGTAAAATGCACTTCTTTGAAAACAACTGCTGTATCACAGAGCAGCCTAACACAGTTGGAGAAGAAAGCTATCTGCTCTTTTTTGCATGATAAGCTCAATTACAAACATTATTGGTTAGGGTCACTGTGATTGACAGGACAGAAGCATATACTGTAGCGTCCCGTCTACCTAGTAAACATTTTTGCCCTCTATAACACCCAGACCCTTTGTCTGTCAAACCCTTTTTTGACAGAGAGAGAGAGAGAGAGATGCTATGGAAGTGAGAGGAATTGAGAAGGAGTACATGCGAGCGATGGAGAGAGGGACCTGCTGAGATTTGATGAATAATTGATTTGCTTCTGAAAAAGAACAGTCTGTTCCTCTGGCAGGGCCTCAGGCCAACACACGTGTGGGATTATTTTTGTGTTTTTACTACTCGTGCTATTTATCACTCACTCCTTATATTCATCAGCAATCTGTTTGCAAAAGTGTGTACAGGTGTGTGTTCTGTAATTTGAAGTACAGTCTCTTTATTGTTCTCAGTAAGGCTCCATCGCTTTTTCAGTAGTCAAAAGTTTGCACACAAGTTTGGATTTACTCACTCATTCATCATCTATACCGCTTAATCCTGTATTCAGGGTCACGGGGGGCCTGGAGCCTATCCCAGGAGACTTCGGGCACATGGCAGGGTACACCCTGGACAGGGTGCCAATCCATGGCAGGGCACAGACACACACATACACTCACTCATTCACACACTACGGGCAATTTGGGAAAGCCAATTAGCCTAACTTACATGTCTTTGGACTGTGGGAGGAAATCGGAGGAAACCCACCAAGCACGGGGAGAATATGCAAACTCCATGCACACAGAGACGGGCATCGAACCCGGACCCTGGCGGTGCAAGGCGACAATGCTAACCACTACACCATCGTGCCGCCAGTTTGGATTTATTTTTTACATTTTAGAATAATACTTTTTTTCCTCCCGAACTATGACAAAACACATACAGTATGCCATTAGGTAACTAAGTAACAGTTAGGTTAAGTCAGTTGAAGGTCAGCTGTTTATGAATAGTTCTTGCAAGAATAGAATTGTCAAGTGCATTTGCAAAATCCTTCATGCACCATGATGAAACTGGCTCTCATGAAGACCTTCCCAGGGCTAAACCTGAAGGCCTTACAGATCATGAGTAACAGATACATCTCAACATTAACAGTTCACAGGATCACAGGATTCATTTTAATGCCTTCTGCATTGTTCTGAAGGTCTTTTGTCTGGTAGTGTAGAGTACTGTATGTGAAAGCAGGAAGAGAGACCTGGTTGAAACCTCTCTTCATTTTTTTTCTCTCTTCTGCCCTTCTTTCCTCTGACAGAAATGACACGGCCTGGAAAAACAGGATGAGCGTGTGATACTTTTCTGATACTATATTTTAGCTTGTTTAACTGGTCTCACACTTGCTGTACAATAAATTCATAATCTTACGGTCAGAGTGGAGTCAGTGTTCGTAGCTTTAATTCTGATTTAGTGTGACTTTAACACCATGTCATTTGTTTGTTCAAATTTCCCATAAGACAATCCCGTTACAATTTCTGCTGTATTTGTGTGCAAGTTTGCCATCAAGAAATAATTGCACCCTTTCTTGTTGTAAATGCAAATGAATTATGTATGGTGTGTTTGCTCTCCGTTTACTCACATTATATAGCTGACAGATGGATGTATAGCTTGCTGGCTGGATTTAAACCAAAGAGTTCGGCAGTACTCCAAAGCATGAGGAAATTCACACAGAGGAAAAAAATAATGAGACTAACTCAGTCAATGTGAAGCAGTTTATGGTGACTGCATTATAGTCTAAGGCACTGCATTATGAATGAGCTGACATAACGAAACGTACTGTACAGTGGTGTCCAGGCGCGATCTGCCATGACAAACCTGTACCAAGAATCAGGCGGAATTCCCACCTATCCACTGGCGTATTTGCAGATAGATGAAACACCTACAGTAATACCTCCATAACTATTGTGCTGCTTGTGTAGGTGATGTTAAAGGGAACCTATTATGCAGGATTCACTCTTTGACATTCTATTGGTCTCCAGTGTGAACATCTCCTTCATTATTTCCTTTTTCCATTTTTTATTTTATTTTTAGAAATATTGTTCATGAAATGAAATGGTTGCATAGACTCTCCTCTGACTCAATTCCTTGTTTACTGCTTTCTAATAGGCCAGATAAATGCACTTCTGGAAAGGGCTTTGGAATTGAGCATGGGTTTAAGGAGCTCGTTTTTGCTTTAAGCCACAAACACTGCAACATGTTTGAACCAGGGATGAAAAGAAAAGGAATTTCATCAGGGATGCCAGAATGAATGATCTAAGTGGTATTTCAGCTGGAACTTTAACAGATACATTTTGGAGTCCTCTTAGAGTTACAGTATGATCACTTGTAAGAAAAAAAAAAGGAGTACAATATGGCACCTTTAAACTAACTCATGTATTTGAAGACTTTATAGCTTCATGAATGAGCTCTCACGCTTAAATGAAAGAGGACAATATAGAGCCAGCAGGAGAGGAAGACTTTAATTTCAGGAAGTTTAGTAAGAGTGAAAAAGAGAGGTTTCTTTTTTTTCTTTTTTTTTTCTTCTCTGCTGATATTATTAACTAGTCATCATGGGAAACAGGACAGGAAGTGTTACTCGCTGAGGGAGGGTTGTACTTCCTGGCCTGCTGTGGGACATCCACAGAGCTCATCTAACGCTTTAGGAATACACTGCTCCTCAGAATCACGTACGGTCTCTGAACATCATCTGTGGACCAGCTGGAAGGAAGAACACTCGATACGACAGTAGGATTACTTTCAGTGAAACCAGTGAGTGTGTTTGTGAGACTGACTTGGATTTGAGTCTCTGAAATGAAGACCTGAGCCATTAAACATGAGTGAAACTGCACTTTTAGAGATGTAAGTAGAGATAAACGTGTCTTCATTTATCTTCATTTCTTTTTTGTGTGAGCAGGTAGTGATGAGTTGCTTAGTGTTTATGTGTGTTCCGGATGGCGTGTAGTCAGGTTCGGGCAGACCAACAGTACTTTCGAAATGAGATGATTTAAGCGAATTAATGGCAATAGACTGTTGGACAGAAAGGAATATTCCAGTATAAATATTCTGACGCTGCCTCTAGAGCCACTCACCTTGTCTCTGTGACCGATGCATGTTGGTTTGTTGGCTGGATGTACCTTG
The DNA here is from genome assembly GCA_011419295.1 of Clarias macrocephalus. Classification (NCBI taxonomy): domain Eukaryota; kingdom Metazoa; phylum Chordata; class Actinopteri; order Siluriformes; family Clariidae; genus Clarias; species Clarias macrocephalus. Next base: position 17,403 of record JAAGKR010001479.1, read on the forward strand.
TAGTGAGTGATTCTGTACTCCTGTGGGCAGAAACCTACGAGCCTTTACACACTTGCTGTTCCTGTTTTCATCTTTCATTCATCTTCTCTACTGCTCGTCAGTATTTTCTCTTCATATCAAATACAGCTAATACTCTACTCCATGTACACACCATGTTCGCTGCCATTCCTCACTTTTATAACCTTGTAAATGAGGATTTATGAAGGCATAATTGTGTAATGCATGATGAATCTTCAGGCATGGAGTTTAATTTCCTCTGCAAATTGTCCTAGAGAATAGCGTGATTATGTCGATTTAGATGAGTTAGTACACATTTATATATTCTCTCTCTCATTTCAGTGTGTGTGCTTCAGTTATCGACACTTGGGTCTCTCTCTCTCTCTCTCTCTCTCTCTCTCTCTCTCTATGTTGCTGGCAGACGGAGAAGGGCAGCGCACTACATGAGGCCGCTCTTTATGGAAAGATGGATGTAGTTCGGCTCCTGCTTGACTCAGGTATGTTTTCCTTTTCTCCTTTTAACGGACTAAACTTTTTTGTTCGTAGCCCGGTATCCTCTTGCTCCAGTTCCGCAGTTCCCTTTGTTTTGCCGTGTGTATGTGTGTGTGTATATGACCTTGCAGCTCGCCTCTCAGAGCCATCTGTGGAATAGGAAGCATGACATTCAGGGGCTTCCTGCGTAGTGAATAGGCTTGGGGATGTTGTACTTTTTCATCTGGTATTTGAAGTGATTGAACTCAGTAAGAGGGAGAAACATTCTTCCCATCCTGTAGCCCTTGCGGAGAATGGCTATCAGTGTTTTTTAGTGTGTTGTCTCATTAGCATTGTCTCATGTGACGATAAGGGCATTATTCAGTATCCGGATCTTTACAGAAACTGAAATATTTACGAGCTGTAATGTTTAGTCATGACGAGAAGTAACTCTCACATTCTTTGTAACTTTTATTCATCCTCATTTCTCATTTTTCCTTTTCCCTTTCTCTTACTCTCTTTCTTAGGAATTGATGTCAACATTAGAGACTGCCACGGGAAAACTGCCCTAGAGATACTAAAGGAACATCCAGCCCAGAAATCACAACAAATCACTTCTCTCATACAAGGTAATCAGTTTAAAAACACAGCGCGCTGACGTCTCAAAACACAAAATGAGCAAAAGAAAAATGGAGAACCCAGAGGTGTCCTGTGCCAAAATGGAAAGAACATTTTTTTTGCAGAGACAAAGAAAAAGAGCACCACTGTTCCATGGTGTGCATGAAGCATAAAGTCAATTAAATAAATAAATCAGATATTTTCACTTGCATAAGCATTCACTCCATAGGGTCATTACTTATTAGGACCACAATTATACCTGCAAGTCTTCTGGAATCTGTTTCTGTCTGCTTTGTACTTTTGGAACTTAATATTTTTACCTATTCTTTTGGCTGTCATCAGATTGGATCAGTAAATTTGCCTCCATCCTCCTTTAGCTCAACCAGGATCAGGTTACTGGTCCCTACTTACTTGTTTTTAGCTCTTTACTCTGCATGATGCTGGTTCTTTATGTTTCTTCTTTAACAAATTCTGTGACCTTCCAGCAAGTGGTCCAGTTGAATATCTATGCAAACATAACTATTTAGTTACTGCACAGGACACTCGATTGTAAACCCATTATTCTGGTTGAGTACTATCGGTACGGTAGGTCCACTCAAGACACAACATCAGCACAGTGCATATTGACTTCGATTCAGTTTTATTTATATAGTTGTTTTAACAGTGGTCATTGTCTCAAAGCATCTTTACAGAGTATGAGGTCTGAGGAAATGCATTACTGCTCAAAAGTTTAGGATCAAAGTTACTTTAGGACACAGAGGTCAGCCTTTTTGGAATAGTTCTTGCAAGTACAAGTTTGTCAAAGGCATTTGCAAAACCCATCAAGCACAATGATGAAACTGCCTCTCATGAAGACCAGCCCAGGAAAGCAAGACCAAAACTTACCTCTGCTGCAGAGGAGAAGTTCATTTAGGGTCACCCGCCTCAGAAATTACCAATTAATAGCACATTGGATTAGAGCCATTATGAAGGCCTTACAGATCACGAGTAGCAGATACATTGCAACATTAACTGTTCTCAGGAGATTATTGCATATTTTGGACACCTTTGGCATTATTTTACAATGTGGTAAGAAATAAAAATCAGAAATGACCATGGAGTTAATAAGTGATCCCAAACTTTTGAGCGAAAGTGTACAGTATATATAAATTATAATTGTTCTGATGATGTGGCATGAAAAACCTCCATGAGATGGCAATAGACAGATAGATAGAGAATTAACCCCAAAGGGACATTGTATAATAGCAAGAAACCTTGAGAGGAACTAGACTCAACAGGGAACCCATCCTCATTTGGATGATATCAGATAGCAGGAATTGATCTGCAGTCATACTCTGTGTTAGGCAGCTGGAAGTTCAGTACAACAGGAGAGGTTTTTAAGTTAATATGAAGTCACTTTCGTTATTGGAGGCTCAAGTACAAAACTTTTCATGGAAATTTTAGTCCTGGACTACTGAGTGACTGTAGTCACAAGTCATCAGGGAACAGATGTCTACTTCAGTCGAGTTCAAGGACACGGTGGAAGCGTCCCCAGTCACACACATCCCAAGCAGACCACATGGGGCCTCCATGCGACGAGAGGCGTGCAACCAGGATGAGTCAGACCAGTTCTAGAGGGCAGAGGGAGTCTGGATCATTAGCAGTTCAGGAGCTCCATGTAGAGCTTGACAGAGTGAGAAAGAGAAAGAGAGAGAAAGAGATAGAGAACAGTTTGGTATGGTTAAGCAGGGACTCCGGCGGGACTAGCTATGACAGCATAACTAAAAGGGAGACATGAGGACTCCCTGAGATGTAAAGCAACCAGTCACTCCACCGTCAACAAACCTGAGTGATCAATGAGAGTGGGGAAGACAGCATCTAAACATACCAATTCACCATAATACTCTACATCTAGGATTCCCACAGATATGCACCTTTACCCAAGACAAATTTATTCACAGAAGGCTTTGCTAAATAAATAGGCCTAAACTTAAACACTGAGACTGTACTGAGTACTGAACATTAATTGAAGACTATTCCATAACTTTGGGGCTTTGTAAGAAAAAGCTCTGCCGCACTGCTGTAGTTTTTATAATACAGTGGAACCTTGGATTGCGAGTAACGTGGTTTGCTAGTGTTTCGCAAGACGAGCAATGATTTTTAATACCTTTTGATTTAAAAAACGAGCAAGTGTTGGTTTATGAGTGCCGAGTATCATGTATCACGCATGGGCCTCTTATTTTGACACCGAGCGTCACTCTTGCACTGCGGAATTGTGGGTAATCATCTTCCATGCTCCCTTAGGTCTTAGTGCTCGTCTCTTACTGGTATAATCAACATCTCCCTCTCTTTCAGCATCTCCTATGTGTGTGCGCGTGCGTAATTTGACACACACACACGGACACACGGACACACACTCTTTTCACCCCCCCCCCTCCCCGGCTTCACTCACGCACACAGAAACTCTGCTCTGTCGCGATTCTTTTCAAAGGTAAAGGTTTATTTGTTTTTTGTTTTTTTTTACTTTACAGCAGTGATTCCATTAGTATGCGCTAATGCCAGTGTCATTAGAGAGATTTCTTTTTTTCCGTTAAAACAGTGCTTCAATTGTGTGTGTTTGTTATGAAACTTAAAAAGTGATTCCGTTAGTATGCGCCACCGCCAGTGTCAGAGAGATTTCTTTTTTTCCGTTAAAACGGTGCTTCTATTGTGTGTGTGTTTGTTGTGAAACTTAGACAGCGAGAGGAGTGTTACTGTGTAAAACGAGGTGAGGGAACGGAAACACTTATCTGTTGTGATTTATTTTTACTTTTTTTTTAAGGTAAAGTGCAGGTTAATCTGTTTTATTTTCACTTTATAGATTGTATAAATTATTTTTATGTATTTATTTTTTTGGGCTGTGGAACGAATAATTTGAGTTTTCATTATTTCTTATGGGAAAATCTGATTTGTTTCATGAGTATTTTGGAATACGAGCCCACTTCCGGAACAAATTATGCTCTTAATCCAAGGTTCCACTGTATGTGGTACTGACAAGCAGCCTGCATCTTTTGATCAAAGTAGGCGTGGCAGATCACAAGGCACTAACAATTCATTCTGGACTAACTGGAGCTTGTTTATGCACCATGTAGTTGAACATCCAGGCAGTAAGGCATTACAATTATCCAACCTAGAGGTGATAAAAGCATGATCTCTATCTGTAGTCCCTTAAGGTTACAATAGAGTTCTCCCCTGACTAGACACCTTAAACCTTTTACATAAAGCACTTACAACAAAAAGATGTAAAACATTGAATGTTATTGCTAGTGTAATATCATTTATACAGCATCCAAACTGCATAACGTTTCACAGAACAGATTTTAAAATGAATAATACTGCTATATTTTTTCTGTTTGTGCCTGATTTTACAGTTTGATAAATTGCAGTAGAGTATTATTTTTTGTTGTTTTATTTTGAGTAGAATGCCATTTGACAAAGCAATACATACAGTATGTACATTTACTAGTTATTTGTACCTGCAGCATGTTCTCTGGTGGACCAGTGCTTAGTGCTCACAGCTCTTATTATGGAAATGCTGGTTCGATTCCTGATCAGGGCATCAGCTTACCTAATGAAAGGAAGGGGAAAAATTTAAAGAAAGTTTTAGGAATGTATTTTAGTTGAGTCTCTAGACAGGTTCACCTCTGGCCTTTCTGTGGGTTTCTCCGTTAAGCCCAGCATAATAAAAATTTTTTTTTTTCAGCTTTATACATTTTTTTAGGCATAACCTTACCTGAGCCACTTGCTGTGTGTTGACCAAACTCATTTTCTCTTTTGATAGAATTCATGATGGCAGAGAATGACAAAGAAGTTACGGATGAGCCGATTCGCCAGTGTCCAGTGCCTGCACCTCGCACCTCTATTTCTACACCTGTGTCCTCCCCATCACTCAGACACAAAAGTGAGTGTGTGCGCTTGTATGAGAGAGAGAGAGAGAGAGAGAAAGAGAGAGTAAGGCCAGGCTATGAGGTGTTGCAGGATTACAGTAGAGGTAATAGCAGGATCTAGTGGTGAGACATGGTACTGTGGTGTGGTACTGTAACGTTCCTTTTCACATGTTAAAATTTGGTGACGTTACACATTTGCTTACCTTTAACCACATAATGTGGTTAGGAAACCTGAAGTAAATACATGATAAAGTTTTAACCATAGCAATGTAGGTGATGGTCTAACATTGGTTAATTCTGTGAGTTGTTTATTTACAGCTGCATACATGAGCCAGATGTGGTAGACACATCTCTGAGAGTGAGGTTGGATTACCCTGACCTGAAGTCAGATGTACTATGGTTGAAGCGTTTGAGACTTCCTGCTTGGAAAAGCCTGCAGGGTGGGTGTGTATTTGTCAGCGTAGTGCTTACAGCATGGCGTGTGAGTGATCAGGGTTCCTGCTGAACTTGTGCCTTAACTATTGCGATGGTTGCATTTTCTTTACAATATCAGTTGCAGCCAAACCCAAAGAGCATAATGGATGTTAGAACACATGAGTACACAAAAAGGTGAAACTTGGCACTCAGTGGACTGCTCCTGTTTACGGTTTCTCTGACAGCTGATGTTTATCGAGCTAAAGGTTTTGGAAAAGAGCAATAAAGGCAAATACAATAACAAATTGTTCAAGGCTTATTGGATGTCCTGTTCATCAAGGCCATTAATTGACATTTTATATCAATACTGTGTGTTTTAATCATGACATTTAAAATACCCATAAAATCTTATTAGAAACATATGCAGATGATCATAAAATATCATGCATGGATATATTCCTGATGGCAAGCATGTGCACAGTGTTTAACAGCAAGTCAGTTTACCATCCTTATTACCTGGTAATTAAATAACTTAACAAATTCCAATTAATCTCATGTCAGAAAATTGCTTTTATGAAATTGTTGTTTTGAGCAGAGCAGATAGAATGGTGAGTTAAAGTTGAGTGATGGAGGAGAACTGGAGATTAAATCTTCTTGGCCAACCTTAAATTTTAAGACAGAAAAAAGTTGAGGACACATGTACCTTATGCGCAGATGTTGTTTGCGATGTGTCAATTATAGTTATAATAATCCGAAATTTGTTTACCAAACCTTTCCCTACTGGTCATTTTCTTTCCCCCTGTCTGCAGATGAAACAGTGACGGGGGAATTGTCAAAGTTACTGAATGACATAAAGATATGCCGGGACAGGGACTACTCATTCGAGGAGCTTTGCCAGGCGATTTCATCACACTCGCAGTCCATGGAGAGCTTCTGCAGTGGCACGCTCTCTGACGAGGACAGGAACAGCACACTCACGCACGTCACTAAGGTAGAATAAGCACTTTCTTTAATCGTGTGATATCTTTTTTCCCCATTTTTTATGGTGGGGTGGGGTGGTGGGAGTTCTTGTCGAGGGATCTTTTACAGTACATCATCTCGTATATGTTTTGCATAAAAATTTTTAACAAATCAATTTCAAGACTCAATCAAAACAACTCTTGTACTTATGGCACCACATGATTATTTATCAGCAGCAGTGTCTGAGACAGTGGAGACAGGTGAGCATCCCTGACCCAATCTAACAGCTATCTATATATAAATTATTTGAGACAAACCTATAAAAAAATCAGCTTTTCAGAGCTTCTTGTTTCACCCTTCAAAAACATAAACTAGGTGAGTAGACTAGACTAGCTAACAGCATCTTGAGATGTTTTACAGCAAGTTGAATATTTCTACAGTGAATGAAAATTAAACATTTCAGATTTGTTTTGATATTGGTGTAATGAATATAACTGTGGCCTCAGACCCCAGGGTTGAGCGTTTGCGTGCTGCCTTTTGGTCTGGGTATGTGAAGTTTGCATGTTCTCTCCATCCTTGGTGGGTTTTCTTCAGGGTGTTCCAGTTACCTCCCACAGTCCAAAGGCATGTAGATTAGGGTAATTGCCCATAGTGTGCGAGTTAGTGTGTGTTTGTGTGTGAATGCTTGTGCCCTGTGGTGGATTGGCATCCTTTGCAGGTTGTATCCTGCCTAGTACCCTGAGTACCCTGGGATAGACTCCAGGCCTCCCATAACCCTGTACAGGATAAGCGGTATAGAGAATGAGTAAGCGTGAGATAGATTTGTTTTGACATTGTAGACATATAAAATAAATAATAATAATTATTACATGTGCTTCTATTTCATTTACATGTCTAAATAATTTTTTTGCTTTAACTTTTTTTTTTTGTAAATTACTACTAAAGTAGCAACACTTTCACAAAGCCAGTGGGTTTTACTCAGACAAGTTAGTTATTTATCACTTGTTATAGCAGTTGTAAACAGTTTTTCTTTTTTCTCCCCTAAAGTTAACTAAGAAAAACACATGGGTGTCAGGGTCTCATAGCCTGACCGTAGGCCCTCACATAGCAATATGAGCAACCTGAAGATCTTGGCCTAAAGTGAACAACTGATCTGATGGATGGCCCCAACATCATTACTTTTACTACTTTGCACTTGTGGGCATGTTGGAATGGGAAAACCAACACCAAGGCAAAACCCCATCTAGGATTTGGCCAAAACATCCCAGCCCTGTGCTGTAAATGACCATTACATTACAGTTTTCTAGCATGTGGTGAAAGCCTGCATTTCATCTATCCTGTTCCAACCATTTAGCATACAAGAAATGAGCCCGAACCTTTCTGTCCTTTCTGTGATAGCACTATGCATTTCCTGAACCCACAGAACAGTTTGTGCTAGCTTCCAGATTCTGTCAAAGGAGCAGAAAACGACCTTGATCATATGGAGTCATCAGTGCTGGTTCCATGGTTGGTTTCCCCAAGCAGCCCAATGCAATTTGAGGACAAGATGTAAGACATATCCTTCATGAGGAAAACCTTGGACCTCTAGAAAGAAAATTTCTCATCAGTTCCATTAATTCAAAGCTTTGTGTGGATCAACCAGCAGAGAGTGACTGAACTTTCTTAGAAATGGAAAGATTGTGCCATCCTGGATGAGACCTGAATCAGCGTGTGCCATTCTGCTTCAAGTTCCTGCACAACTCATGGTATAACAAGGTAAACCTGCAGGGATCTGGCCCTCCAAACAGCAAGGCAGGATGTGTGAATACTTCATGTAGTGTCTTTTACTATCTCTCCTGCTTTACAGCCAAGCAGATGCTTCTCTATCAATGGAGCATTCAATGCAGCACAGCTGGGTCTGGCAGAGCACACATACTCACTTGTCTGGTTACAAAAAAATATTGGCATCTTTGTGGACTGCTTCGCCAATCTTTCCACAATGCTTCCCCAGTGCTTCTGATTGGGCCAGACCACCCCCACCCAAGCACCCCAATAGAGCTTGTTCATCTTGGAAGACCCAGAATCCCAGCTGTAGTGAAAACCAGACTGTGTTGAATGCTATAGGATTTTGTTAAACCCCATCATTGGGATTGTTTTGTTTAGAAGTGTTTAATTACCCCCACCATTTTATGGAAACTAAGAGGTAGATAAGGTCTTGGGGAGAAGACCGTACAAGTTCTGATTGCAGGTGTTCATTGATATGCCACTCCTCTTCTGAGATAGAATGATGTATCCTTTCTTTTAGCTCCTCCAGGAGCTGCCTTGCCTCAACAAGCATTAGAAGGATGCAAAGGGACTCAGTATCTCCAATAACTTCTAGTCAGTAATAAGGGTTAGGAAATAGTAGTGATATTTTGACATATTCCACCATGTCAACCTTCTGCCGCATCAAATCTCTTCTTTGATATATGTGGGGAGATTCGGACATAGCTAAGGAAGTCCTAGCTTTGATATCTATGAGTGGCAGGTTTTTCCCTTTGGAGCAAACTGTAGACCTTACCTTTGCATTTCAGAAGCATGTAATCATTCATACAGTAGCCAACCAGAGGAAAATGTAACACAGTGACAGTTATAGATAAAAAACAATCATCCCTAAGCACAATACTATCAGGCAGCTGAAGATGCTGTGATCCAGCGAACTCAGGCTCTCTGTGTGCTATCAGTTAATTTGGACCTGATTCTGGTGGGAGGATGGTTTTGTCAGAACAGGGAATTAGACTTGGAAGCCATTCTCCCCACCATCCAGTCTCTCCAAAGTTAATCGAGGCCTTTGACACTCTGACTGGGTCATTAAGAGTGAGATACAGTGAGAGGTTCTACAATATAGAGATGCTGTTAGTCATTACCAGCACAACTGTGTGACAGTCAAAAGGTAGAGAGACAAATCTGGGGTACCTAAGATTTTACTACTGACACACCTAAGCTTAATCCAACTGTCATTTCACACTCCACAAGCATGTATTTTTGTTATTTTTCTAGATAGTGACAATTGGATGTCTGCAGGAAAAGAGATTAGTTATTTTGTTTGAGTTTCTCATCAGCTGGACTGTGCGTATTGATCTTATGCTTGTCATAACAAGAAATTGTAGAAATTATTCCCAGATCAAAGCATTAATTTTGGGAGGTGGGCAATGTGTGTGAAAGGAACTTCAGAAGATATTGGTGCCTCGACATTCTCTGCTGGAGACATTTGCAGACAGTCCTTCCTAATATAAAGGGCATTGTCAATTCTAAACCCCTGGATTCCATGTCATACGTGTCAGCAGACCCAGTCACCCAGATTATTCTCCTGATATGGTGGCCCAGCAAGGCAGCACTTTCTGGGGAAGTCTATTCAAAGTAAAAAATGCCAAATCACCAACGGTACAGACCCTGTCAAGTTCTTCCTAACAACCCCTAGAGATGTTTCATGATGTACTGGCTTCTACTCCAAGTATCCCAAACTGGCATTCAGACCACACCACCCTACATGCAGAGACAATTCCTCAAGTCATGCGGCTTGTGTCTAAAACAGGATGGGAAGATCAGGAGTGTGGAACTTAAAGACAAGACATGTATCCAGTTGTTAGCATGGCTGAGATTCCCGTGTTTATTTCCTCTCCGACTCCGCATGTGTGGTTGAAATCAATAAGCATTTTTTAATCTTTGTTTTGCTTGATGTACGACTCTCAATACACTGTTTTTACTAGTGTAGGTTTAATTCAGTATTTGTTAAAAGTGCTATACAAATATAATGTAATTGAATAGGTCTCGTTTCACCTGTAGTATCACCATGTGGCCAGGAGAGAGCAGAGCTGACTGTGAAAGTTTGAATTAGAATTTATTTTGTGAATTTATATAATAGCAGGCACATTTATAGAACTAGATCAGTGTATTTCCTGCTTTGTGATATGGTCCAAATCGAGCTCTGCCTGGTGTACTGAATGAGCAGTGGGATACACATCAACATTTGTGACTCTGTGCTATGTTATAGTTGTTTATGTGATCACTAATTAATGTGCGCGCACACACACACACACACACACACACACACACACACACACACACACACACACACACACACACACACACACACACACACACACACAAACAGTGAGAGTGAGAGAATATTTGAACTACCTAATGAAATTAGGTATGAGGCTCATGTTTGTGCCTCATAATTACATTACTCAGTTGAAATCCCAATATCCAGACAAATTGTTCTAGAGGTACTGTATCTGTAGGGTTAAATCAAACATTTAGCGAAAGCAGGTCTAGGGATGTGTTAACTGCTTCTTATGTCTCTTTCTGCAGTGGCCCACTCCTCCACTGCACACAGCGATTGAGGAAGAGGAGAAAGTTTGTGGTCCTTCAGGCCTGTGGGAGGCACTTACACCCTGCAATGGCTGCAGAAACCTGGGCTTTTCACAGGTACATGACTCCCAAACACACACACAAACATGCACATACGCACACACGCACACATACACACACACATACACACACGCACGCACACACATCTGAAACACTGGCCTCCCATTAAGATCTTTAATGGCTCAAACATGTGGCATGGAGTTGAGTCAGGACTGTACAGGGGATGTGGCAATGTGGCAAGGTAAAGTGTGGGTTAATTTGTTTTATTTTTACTTATATATTATATAAGTAAAAAAATATTATTTTATTATTATACATATTATATTATTTTATTTATACTACTATATTTTGTATTATGAATTTTTATATGAATATTTTTGGGTTGTGGAATGAATCATCTAAGTTTCCATTATTTCTTATTATTTCTTTCTAATCCTATATGAAATTCATATACTTTGATATACGAGTGCCTTGGATTAAAAGCATGTTTCTGAAACGAATTATGCTCACAATCCAAGGTTTAACTGTATCTCTCTATATAGATAATATAAATAAATTCTAAGCTATATAAAGAAGATTTCTGTGATTAAACTCAGGAAAAACCATTTACATATTTAGGCAACTACTTTATGGTTTCTGTGAGTTCAGTGTTTTTTTTTTAATTATTATTATTTTATGTGAATGTGCAGTCAGGCAGACTGCCTTAATATTGTATCTGTTGAAAACAGGTAGCATATTTGTACAGTTTCCTTCAGAAATGAAGCATCATAAAGGCTGAGAGGATAAAATGGGGTGTTTTGCACAATGCAGGTTGGGTATGTGGGTGACGTAAGACCGCCTGCAGCAGAGCATTTCATTTATATGGTGGATTATTTGCATTTCAGCAGTGGATTTAGCCAGAAGAGGGTCATGTGCATTCATAAATGCTGGATTACTCATTCAACACACACACACACACACACACACACACACACACACACACACACACACACACACACACACACACACACACACACACACACACATATATGAGAGAGAGAGAGAGAGAGAGAGAATATTGCCCTTCATAATGACTGAGTAAATAAAAGTGGACTGTGGACTGGGATCACGTTTTAGTGTTTAGTGTATTAATGTGCATGTAGTTAAAGGATAAGGAGAGTGGTGGTGCTGTTTGCTTGAGTTTTATTGTGTGTCCCTGCATCACTTTTTATGTGAGTGTGTTGCTATGGGAACTTGATGGAAGTATGTAAGATGGAAGTAAGCAAAACCTTACTGCACTTCTTACTGGAGCACTATAGATGGAATTTATGGATGAGTGAATAGACCAAAAGATGAACACTGTATACAGTGAAGAAGTGAAATGCATTGCAGTATTAAGCAGATAATGAAGACAAGATTCTTAGCAGCTAAGCAGCCAATCACATGTTGTGTGTGTGTGTGTGTGTGTGTGTGTGTGTGTGTGTGTGTGTGTGTGTGTGTGTGTGTGTGTGTGGGTGTTAAATGCTCTCCAAAACTGTTAAAACGAAACTGTTGTAACTTGATATACATTAGCAACACCAGGAATTACTGTGTGAGTGTACAGTATGCGTGTATACATTATTATTTATGGGCATTTTTTTAAATTATCTTGGTGTGGAACAAATGTGCAAAGAAAGGAAAATAATACACTTTTTATTTAAAAAACATAACATTAGCCATAACATTATTTAGCTGCAGTGATAATTATTCATTTAAATGTGTGTTTCTATGAGTCTGCACGTTTTATGACTTGAATGTAATAGAAAAACGAGGACCCCACATAGAGGGATTTCCTCCCTCACACAGGAAGTGTAATTATGCTGCAGGAAGTGTAATCAAGTCACATGCTGGCCCACCCACCTGCACCATGTGTGTATACATCCCTCTGCTGCCATGGCAACAGTGAGGGAGGCTGAGAATTGTGGAGTTTTGGATGGGGTTCCTCCTGTTAAGAAGAATATTTCAGCACCTCTAGACATGCTTAATTTGTCAGTCCTTTTCTCCTGCAGTGACACACATGCACGCATACACACACACAGACAAACACACACACACACACACACACACACACACACACACACACACACACACACACACACACACACACACACACACACACACACACACACACACACACACAATGGTTCTTATAGTTGCTAGGAGACAGAAATTCATAAAGTGCAAGGCGTGGGATACCCGCCTACTTGGCATTGACAGATCCATCCAAAAGGTGCGTCAGAGCGCCGCACAAGACGAGAGAGGAAAACAGAGAGGAGCGGGGAGCACCTTTTCACTGTCCATTCTCTTGTTCCTTCGTCATCTTTCCCTCTTTACATACTGTAGACATCATCATTGGCAGGCAGTTTTAAGAAGAAAGGAGGCTAACTGAATTACGTGGTTTTCTTCTTGGCATCTTGAATCATCAGCTACATCATGATACTAAATAAGCCCAACAAACGTGCACAGCATTTTCAGTTCCATGTGCTGATAAGACGATAAAAAAAAATAGATGCAGATAGTATGTGACAGTCTGTTAGAATGGAAAGAAACTGAAATCAGGTTTTGTAATCACTTCAGAGGCTTCATCTGCCTTGCTATAAAATGGCACTATTTTTAAACAGCTATTTAACAAACACAACGTGCAGTGTCTTCAATATACTTCCAACTTTTAAACTTTTGGAAAATGGCAAAAAATTGGTTTAATGATGTTATTCAATGATTGGCCTTGACATTAACACCATTGAATAACATGATCACCAACTATACATCAGTAAACTGGTGACAGGATCATGGGACCTCAAGGCTCACCAAATCTAGCAGGGACCAAAGATCCAGTCTGAGCCCACAGAAATACCAATGCAGCAAAAAATTCAGAAATAAGTCAATGCTGAACATGAGACAAAAGTATATACCCAGGGCACCACAGCCCACTGCTCATGGTACCCAGCAAGCAGAAAGACCAAGACTGCCGACCAAGCCTCCAAACTCCCCAGATCCCAATCCGATCGACAGAGGTCCCATCCCACAACGCACAGGATTTGCTGCCAACATCCTAGTGCCAAAAGCCCTGTGGAGCCACATCCTGAGGGGATGCCCAGGTCTCACAAGGGAAGGACCCAAAACCTAGGTAATGTTATGGCTAATTGGTGTATTTGGTTTGATGTACAGTAATAGTAAGAGGTGAATTCTAGACTCTTGACGAAAATTCTTGAGGAGGAAGAAATGTCTTGAATTTCTTGAATAAAGGTGTAGAACGATGATGAGACGTGATGAGACGCTTAACCATAATAAGAGATTTAAATGGTGCAACCGTATTAAAGAAGGCCGTACGTGAATGGTGATCCTGGCCAAGGTTGCTCAGGTTTTGTAATCACTTCAGATGACTGCAGTTGTTCCCATGGACATTCATCGAGTGAAATGCATGATCCTTGTCTTGGAGTGGACTGATCTGTTGAAGATCATTTTGCCTCTATTTAATATTCCACTTGCTCAGATATTTGTAAGATGATGTTTTTCTTCATGGAGCGTTCAGATCAAGTGCATCATACTGAGCTCTACTGAGGGTCTTTGGGCATCAGTCCAGACCTTGCAAACATCTCTTGTTCTTCACACTTTCTGTCCTCATGAATTCATCATTAAAACAGAGAACAGGTGAGCAGTGATGGTGGGATACCTCAAGGGAAACTGAAAAAGATGTCCCTCTAAAGCTGGCTAAGGGCCACCTTGATGTGTTGTCGAAAGATGGCACGGAATTTTAAGCTTCTTCATCATAAAAGCCTATGTTTCAGTAATTACTATGAAATATTCAGTGACTATAGTTGAATATCGGTGAATAGTCCTTCCTGTTTTTAAGGGTTTAACTAATCATGATGCATTTATTGTGTTCCATAAGTTGTGTTCCAACGGCACTACACTTCTATTTACATCATGTGACATCATATTTGCGTATAGAAACAGCAATAATTGTCGTTAAAATGTGTTGTTTGTACAGTAGATCACACATCTGTAGTCTCCCTCATTAAGAGTTTTTTTTTTCTGAATGCTTTACATCACAGATTTCCATGCAGTCAGAAGTGAAAAGTCTTTCTAGAGAATGAGCTGAAATGTACCAAATGCTAGATGTGGCATCTTCCTTTAAGTTCCTATAAGTAACATTTATTTAAGCCATGCATTTTAATCAGATTCTGCAAAAAGGTACATGCATGTTGAATTTGGACCATTTTTATTTGTACACCAAAAAGGAGTGTGTTAATGGCACAACATATTATTCTTCATCCTTTAGAATCTTCAGTCTGTGATCACATTCATCTCCCCAGTTTTATTCAACTACACTTGCTCAGGCTGACATGAAGGTCCTAAATAATCACTATATGTAAATGTAAATTAGTTAGTACTTTTCTTTGTTATTTCGATTTGCATTTTCCACTAGTCATTTGATTTTACTTGCCTCTTTGAGTTCTAATCTTCTTCAAACAATGTTTCATGCCTCATAATATTATCAAAGCATTGCATAAAACTACTGCATTTAATCCGATAAGGCTTGCAATTCTTTATTCACTAATGTCATGTATTGTTCAATGCAAGCAAGGCATAATTGCAGTTGTAAAGACTTTAATGAAGATTTAATAAAATCAAAACAAAAAAGAACAAGTAACACAAACAAAACTGCTAATACTTTCAAAAGCGAGGCACATAACTTTAATCTGAAAATGTGACAACAGAAACAAAGGGAACAAACCCGACGTGAGACCTCTTACTGGTTAATCCAAGGCCTATTTATACCTATGATTAAATGAGCCATAGATGATGACCATCACAACACGAGACAGAGGTGTACTCTGGGAAATGATGTCCAACACAAAGTCAAAACAGAAAACCAAGTCTATGGGCATAATGCACCATCCAGGGGTTGTCCCTGACATAAACCCACAAAAGGCACTACTCCGCCTCCAGTGGTTCAGGACAAACCCTCCGAAATCTTTTGTCGGGCCTTCTGACACAGATGCTCGTGTCCTTTGAACTGAGTGGGGAACTGACAGGGTCAGTGACAGGGTCAGGCATGACTCAGAAGCCTCAGGTAGCTCAGGGCTCTCTGAAGGCGTCTCTGTTTTTTTCCAGACTTCTAGGGTTTTTTTCCAATCTGGCAAGACTGTCAGAGCATTCATGGTTTTCAGAGCGGACAGGGCCTTCAGAGCAGACAGTAGAGCAGTCATTTCATGTTTTAGCACACATATCTTTACCATGATAAAACTACAGCACTGAAAATAAATCTGATGGAAAATAGAAGAGGAGGCTGATGATGTTGCAAACTCAGATACATATTGTTTCTCATGAACTCCCAATTCATTTGAGGAACTCCCAAAAAACTGGACAGTATACATTCTAGGAACCAAAATCGTTGGTTAAAAAAAGTTCTTGTGCTTACCTAAAATGTTTAGGACTTACAGGACCTAATGGATCTGGGTGGCCGTATTGATAACCGTCTTTGCCTTAGTCAGTGAGGGAGACACACAGAACAGGTCGTCTTCATTGACTGAACACACCCCTGAACCCATACAGGCGGATTGCACCCGTATCTGTGTGGATCCACACCATTGTTGAGGTCACTTTTTAAGAACACTTTTTCAACCCCTTGATGTGGTCTTCATGTCCTTGTGACTGTCAACAACAGGGCTCTCACTGTCTGAGCCCTCATTGATTCAGAAGCTGACCAGAACCTGATCTGCCCCCACACAGTGGAAACCCTTAAAAGTTCATCCTTCAAGTCTATCTCTCTACCACCACACGGCCCATATGACTGCACCATTGATCTTCTCTCTGGCACTACTCCTCCCAGGGATGTCCTTACTCTGTCTCTCCCCCAAAGAGAGAGGCCGTAGACAAATATCTCTGAATTAACTGCAGCTGGCATTGCACAACCATCTTTTCTCTGGCAGGTGCTGGATTACTCTTTGTGGATAAGAAAGACAAATCATTGTGGCCATGCATTGATTATCCCGGCCTGAATTAAATTACCATCAAGAATCGTTGTCTTCTCCCTCTCATGACTTCATCCTTTAAACTGATGCAGGGGGCTCACTTTTCCACCAAACTTTACTTCAGAAATCTTTTCTTCAGGACCAGGGAAGGTGATGGATGGAAAACCACATTTCACATGCTACCCAGTCATTATAAATATCAGGAAGTGTCTTTCGGGTTAACTAATGTGTCTGCCGTTTTCCAAGCCTTGATCAACAATGTTTTATGAGATTTTATGGATGTGTTTGTATTTATCTGCCTGAACGACATTCTGATCGTTCTCACTCCCTTGATGAACAAGAGATTGAAACTTCCAAGATCTAGATGGAGCCACACAAAGTCAAGACCATCACTATATGGCTCACAACCATCAATTCCTATCCGCAAACAACTGTGCTTTCATTCAGCCATCCCAGAAGCATTCTCCAACCAACGCACTTGTTCGGGTCACCATTCACCTCTGATCCTTCAAAGCTGTTAACCTGCACGTGGGTCCTTTTCCTCTTCTCTCAAGCTCTTTATATCAGCACTCCCTGACAGCATCTCATACACAGGACTTATATACAGTAGGGCTGATACTAACAAAAGATCAAAAGATTTAAAAAAAATGGAAGTTATCAAAGTATCTGATGTTTCAGGGATTGAAACATTGAATTTTCTAGTGTGGTAAATAAGAAATCTGTTAGGTCTGAAGGTTGAGCTTATTCCCCAAATTCACACCCCGATCAAATTGTGAGTGATGATGTACAAAAGTGATCGGCTTCTATATAACCGTAAAGCTGGAAAGAGATCTCACATGATGCATCTTGTTTCCATTTTGTCTTTAAAACACAAAATCCTGTCATTTTAACAGGGCTGTGTAGACATCCACTCTAAATGATGTCATTGCTCTTTATCAGTAATGCACAGTCTCAAAGCTCACAGTGCAGTGAGGGAAAGCGCTTCAAGCCATGCCTTCATTAGGAGAGGAGATCATGCAGAGCCCTACTGGGTGGATGCGGTCCACGTTGTGAGGAGTTGATGAAACTGAACCTTTCCAAACAGGAGTGCTGGAACACACTTTCAGAGTAGTACATTAGAGATACAGTAGGTCTGTAAAGTCAAGTAGCTTAAGAGGAATAAGGTATCATAGCTCTTGACCCTTTTTTTTTAAATGTTTGATTTGCTTCATTTCATGACAGTGGCAAATGTTTTAGGCAATGCCTCACTTATTTGCTTTTCCCTTTGAGCCATTTCTAAATCTCTCTCTTGTTCTCCCTGTGTACCAGTCTTTCAGAGATGAAAGAAATGCAGTGTGTGTGTATGTGCTGTGTGTTTAAAGGTTTATTAGGAGAAAAAGCTGCTGTATTGCTTTTCCCTTTCATCTGACAATTTTTATTATCAGTTTGTTTTCAAGCAAATTTAGTACCAAAGACACAAGTATTTAAATTGGTGTTGGTCTCTAAATTGAATGGCAGGTCTAATAACAGTCTGAAGGATGTTTTTTGGCAGTGTTTCCACCCAGGCTTCCCGACCTCTCCTTTCGATATCCCCTCCTCCCGACTATTCACTTTTATCCCTGCTATATCAGACTGATTGAAAAAAAGTCAACATCCTGTGCCTGACAGTAGATGGTGCAGTTTAGTAAAACTGCACCTTTTTGTTTTATTAGTGTTGTTAATAAGTGTTTTGTTGTTATTGTCCTCCATATTCAAGTTACACAGCATGTTGTCACTGTCACCATTCTTTCACTAAACCAATACAGAAATTTACGTCAATGTGTCAACAACCCTTTACACCTTAATAAAAATGTATTATGATCATGCTCTATATTTTGTTTAGCAATTATATTATAGTGGTATTTTTACTTATTGATTTTTTTTCTGACTCATTGAGATGTTTGGGTATACCTGAAATAAGACATATATTGCTTTTTGGAATTGCAAAAGTATGGAAGAAATATTATGCAGACATAAAAGCCTACATTCCTATTTAAAAACCACGCTACTTAATTCTAATTTTTTGGTCAGATTGCGTTTGCATGTCAGCAGCTCACATTTATAATTACAGTACAGTTGACTTTCATCCGACTCGTACATCGATATGTCTTCGCTCACATAATCTGGGTTAAAATATTATATCATTTTAAACAATGGATGTGATTTTAGCAACAATATGCTTGAGTTTCTGGAGGATGGCAAGCAGTTTGGTTGGCTGCATTTGTTAAGGAGAAGGAAGAAAGCCAGATGACTGTTTTAGCAGCTGTTCTCAGCACTGCTCTGAAATCGCCACGCTGCCCAGTACTGAATGGTGATATCGGCACTCTATCCGGAGACAAAAGTTAAAGAAATTCTGATCTGACCGCTTTAATTCAAGTCACATGACCAGATATAGACTATATATCCGATCTAGGATCACATCCGAAAGTGACTCAGATGCGAATCTGAAAAGCATCAGATTTGTGCTTTGAAACAGCGATAAAAAAATTTAATCTGTGTCATATTAGGGTAAACAATCAAAACTGAGTCACTTTATGCTGGTAATGTGAATGTAGC
>JAAGKR010001479.1:36749-124295 GCA_011419295.1 Clarias macrocephalus
AGCAAATTTAGTACCAAAGACACAAGTATTTAAATTGGTGTTGGTCTCTAAATTGAATGGCAGGTCTAATAACAGTCTGAAGGATGTTTTTTGGCAGTGTTTCCACCCAGGCTTCCCGACCTCTCCTTTCGATATCCCCTCCTCCCGACTATTCACTTTTATCCCTGCTATATCAGACTGATTGAAAAAAAGTCAACATCCTGTGCCTGACAGTAGATGGTGCAGTTTAGTAAAACTGCACCTTTTTGTTTTATTAGTGTTGTTAATAAGTGTTTTGTTGTTATTGTCCTCCATATTCAAGTTACACAGCATGTTGTCACTGTCACCATTCTTTCACTAAACCAATACAGAAATTTACGTCAATGTGTCAACAACCCTTTACACCTTAATAAAAATGTATTATGATCATGCTCTATATTTTGTTTAGCAATTATATTATAGTGGTATTTTTACCACTATAAAAATATAGTCAGATTGCGTTTGCATGTCAGCAGCTCACATTTATAATTACAGTACAGTTGACTTTCATCCGACTCGTACATCGATATGTCTTCGCTCACATAATCTGGGTTAAAATATTATATCATTTTAAACAATGGATGTGATTTTAGCAACAATATGCTTGAGTTTCTGGAGGATGGCAAGCAGTTTGGTTGGCTGCATTTGTTAAGGAGAAGGAAGAAAGCCAGATGACTGTTTTAGCAGCTGTTCTCAGCACTGCTCTGAAATCGCCACGCTGCCCAGTACTGAATGGTGATATCGGCACTCTATCCGGAGACAAAAGTTAAAGAAATTCTGATCTGACCGCTTTAATTCAAGTCACATGACCAGATATAGACTATATATCCGATCTAGGATCACATCCGAAAGTGACTCAGATGCGAATCTGAAAAGCATCAGATTTGTGCTTTGAAACAGCGATAAAAAAATTTAATCTGTGTCATATTAGGGTAAACAATCAAAACTGAGTCACTTTATGCTGGTAATGTGAATGTAGCTTAAATGTTCATTTGTTTGTTTGCCTAATATGTGAATGACTTGCAGCATTTGCATGAAATTGGAAGTACTGCAGAAGATTAATTTATGCACATTTGTATGATTTATAATGTCAAAATTACACGACTAACATCTTTTAAACTGCTGTGCTATGTTAAAATGTCTTTCTGTGTCAATTTATATCTCTTCCTTGCAGAATCTGTTACTCTTTGCTTCACTCCAACTGTTTTAAGCAATGTTTCTTCCTCAAATATTATAGTGAGTTCTAGTCATATGTTCTAAATATGTTCTCTTTTGGGAAATTTTTCATACTAAAAAAAGACCTTTTCTTCCTTCCTCCCCCGCCTTTTTTTCTTTTGCTCATTGCTAATGTTATACAGTAAGCTCCCTGGATATGAATGAGTTCTGTTCCAAGAGCTCGTCCGTAAGTCCAATTTGTTCCTACATCCAACAAACATTGTCTAGGTACTAGGATACTAATACAACTGGCTATACACGGTATGTTACAGTACAGTACATCGTGCCGATGGTTGAACAATTTATGTTAAAAGAACAAGCAATCTACAGTATATAGTGTAGTGATTAGAACTGTTGCCATCAATTCCGGCCCCAGACCTGTGTGTGGAGTTTACACCTTCTTTTTCTACGAGTACTTTGGTTTCCTCCCACAGTTCAAAGACCTGCGGATTAGACTAACTGGCATTCCCAGATTGCCTGCAGTACAGAACGTGTTTGTGCCCTGCAATGGATTGGCATTCTGTCCAGCATGTACCCTACCTTATTCCCAAAGTCTCCTGGGATAGACTCTATGCCCCGCATGATCCTGTACAGGGCAAGCGGTATAGAATATGACTGAATTAATGAATTTCCCTAATATAACAACATATTCCCTGTTTTCCTTTGTCCAAATCTCCTTTGTGTTTCTCCAGCACTACAGCGCAATTTAGTGTCTCAGATTGACAAAAAAATGTCATCGGTGACCCAAAACACAGCTCATGTTTAGTTTAATTCAAGGAGCAGGATCAAATCAGAAATGCATCATTCTCACTGCAATGAAACTGAGCTAAAGTTTTACGTGGCCTGAGACCACTCGATACCCGAGTGTCACATGCCTAAGCAAAACACATCAAAGAGGAAACACACTGGGGTTCATTTCAAACAGAATAAACTCTGCACATGTAAAACACAGATCTAGTGCTGAAAGTTGTGTGAGTGGTACGAGACCATGATGGATCTCTTTCTGAAGTTCAGATTTGAAATCTGTAGTGTTACAGTTTAAACTTTGGAAATTGTAGTACGTAAGATGCAGATCATCCGTAACCTTAAAACCACATAACATGAAAATATTAGCATTGATTATGAACTATATAGCAGTACATTGATGGAAAGGATCATGTGCACCCAAGGATCATTTATACCTGTTGGGAGCAGCCAGAACCCAAAAGCCAGCCGATCTAGTCCGATCCCACAGGAAGTGGCACAAATTGCTGAAAAAGTCAATGCTGGCCGTGATAGGAACATGGAGTGCACCACAGCTCACCTCACACACAGGATCCAGATCCCAATCGGATCGAGCACCCATGGGATGTGCTGGACAAACAAGGCCAGAGACACAAGGGCACAACAGAAAGCCAAAATCTAGCTGGTTTTAATGTCATGGCTGATCAGTGTATAGAATGTTTTTGCACAACTGTTGCTCAGGCATGTTGCTGCATTTTGTAACACCAGTTCCTGTATGTCTTCAGTGAAAATTTCCATCATACTCTTCTTTTCCCCTCTTTCTCACTCTTTCTTTTTCTACTTCTACAGCTCGCGCTGTCTTTGTGTGTGTGTGATTTGAATTCCCCCAGTACTGTATCTGCCATGCTGTGCTGTGAGAGGGGCTTCTGTCCTCCAGTGTGTCTTCCCCCTGAAATCAGACATGCAGCAGTAATGCGAAAATCACAGGAAATGACAGAGCTTATTTACATCAGATACAGTGTCTACTCTTTCTGCAGAGTGAACGAGAAAAAGAGAGAACGGCACAAGCAGACAGGGAAAATCAAACTGAGAAAAAAGCAATAGACAATCGAAAGATCAGTATTTTATTATCAGAGTTAAAAAAAAAAAAAAAAAGAAAGCCAGAGAAGGTTAACTTGGGAAACATAAAAAATATGTTCATTGATTCATTTTTTAAAGTAAGTTGTCAGTGAGGTTGTCAGGTGTCATATGCTGCAGGGACGTGACTGGAGTTTAGACGTGCTTTCTGTCCTAGTCCAGCTGCGACACATGCACGCAGCTGATAATTAATGAGTGCAGCTCTGGATGTTTGTGTGTTTGCTTCCTTTTTGCACAAAGTTGCTCTTTGGCCATATCTCTACCATCAGACCAGACAAAGACACAGAGAGAGAGAGAGAGAGAGAGAGAGAGAGACGAGGGGAAGCAGAGAAGTGGGAGAGGCTCGGACAGTTGGATAGACGAGGACATTTAGTAAAACGTTTGCAGTTGATCTCAGTTCAGTGGTCAGACTAGAGGAAAACATCTGAGTTTTCAGGTACAGCATGAACTGCATTTATACTAGTGTGTGTGTGTGTGTGTGTGTGTGTGTGTGTGTGTGTGTGTGTGTGTGTGTGCGGGTTTAGGAGTGTGGCATTTTTCACTTGATTACCCCCTCCCTCCTTTCTTTTTCTAGCTCGTTATTGCTGTGTGTGTGTGAGAGAATGATAAAAGACTTAAAGTTTATCCTTTCTTATACTCAAGACTAAATCTGTGACTAACTTTCCAGCTCTAACCTGAACACACTCTTACACACTCTTAACTCTCTGTCACTGTTACTCCTTTTTTTTTTTTTTTTTTTTAATCTGCTGGTTTCCCTTTTTGTTTCCCAGGAATTTCCTCCATACTTCACTGAACTTCCGAGATAGCAGGAGACACACACACACACACACACACACACACACACACACACACACACACACACACACACACACACACACACACACACACACAGAGCAGTTTGAGGTTAGAGGAAGTGAGTGGGTCAGGTTCCCCTCCCACTCTATAGGTGAAAAGGAAGGATCATAAAGGAAGTATAATTATTTCTTAGCAGCTAATTTATGCATGACATGGTGGTTTTCTATGGAGCCCTTAAGTTGACATAATAGATGAAAAACATTATAGAAGAAAGAAATGATCGTTAAAAATGATGTAAAAGAAAACATCCTTTTATTGCAAGATCTTGCAAAACCTTCATATACTTCTGGGTCCTTCAAGCTACACTTAAACACATGATTATGTTCTATCATCATCATCCTCTAGGTCTCTAACAAATCATAGATAAGACCAAGTTTTTGTAAATAGTTCTGCAGCTGTTTAAATTTTTTGAAAAATATATTCAAATATATTGTTTAGCCTGACAATGAGATTTAATAACTAACAAATATCCTGCTAAAAACACCACAAGTCAAGTCGCGCTTTATGCTCTTGGCTTTTAACAATAATAGATGAGACTGAATTCTTCTAACTACTCGTATCGCAGGAGGCAGGATTGCCTAAACACACACAGAGGTCTGCTAACAGTTTTACAATTGATTTTCATTTTAATTAGTTTTCAATTTACTTTACTTAGAAATAAAGAAAAACAAAGGCCGTGTCTGGCAATCACTTTTCTTCAATTGACCCGAAGCTACCCTCTTCCTCTCTTTCTCTTTTGTATTTCTCTCCTCTTATTCTTTTTTCCATCCCATATCCTTTAAGGTGTGCAGCACTTTTCATTGTCAGTAGTGGCACACTGATGATTTCATTTTTACCAAGGGATCACTCTGTTATTGGCAGTGGCTAATTGCTGGCTATTTAGCTGGTATTTGGGAAGTCATTTAGGAAGTGTGGGGCTTGAACGAGCCTGGCAGACAGGATGTACTGTACGATCTTTCCCATCCAAGAATGAATGAATGTAAATAGATGTTTTTAGAAATAATTGAGAAAGCTGATGTAAACACGGGCAGAGCTTTAAAGACAATTGTCAGATCCGTGTTCAGAAATACCGTACATATTCTGGTATTTATTTGTTAATTACGTTTACTGTCATTTTGAGGTTTTTATGCTGTCATTTGATATCTACTATAAAAAAACATAAAACAGAAGCATGTGCAGAGTGTTTATTTACTTTATTACTGACAAGTAAAGTAATGCCTATGCTGGGTGGTGGTGGTGGCTCAGTGTGTTATGGTTCTGAATTGCTGATCAGAAGGTCGGCGGTTCGAGCCCCAGCTCCGCCAGGTTGCCGCTGTTGGGCCCTTGAGCCCTTGAGGTGCTGTATAATGGCCGATCCTGCGCTCTGACACCAGCCTACTAACAAAGCTGGGATATGCAAAGAATAAAGGATTTCACTCTACAGTAACGTATGTGACGATTAAAGGCGGAACTTCTAACATCTGCTTCTAACATACAGTTTAAAGTTGATTTACATGATGGAAAATAAGTACATTCTTTCTTTTGACTTAACTGTAATCACACTTAAAGTGAAAGCAGCCTTAACGTTCTTAAAAAAGAAAAAAAGTCACTGATTAAGTGTTGGTGAGTTCAGGCATTTCACTTTCTTTGACACTGCTGCTGAATGACGTGTGTGTGTGTTTCTGTTCTGCTCTAAACATACAGGACTCTCAACAGCGTGTGGAGATAATCCAGTCTTCCTCTCTGGATGTTTTTTCCCCTGAGGACGAAGACAATCCCTATGAGTCAGTGACCACGGCTGTGACACGTAAACCCTGCTCACTCGACATCCACCTCATTAACGCTTCTACCCACAATGGTCAGTTATTCTTCATTACATGCAGTTTCTCCCAGCATAAACGGTGCATTTAAAGGCATGTCATCCTCAATGTATGTGCAATAGAAAAAACCCATCCAAATGATATCAGTTATTTGTGTGTCACGGTGGAGCAGCTCTTAACTTGAACAACACTGTACTGTATACCTACTGTAGGGCTTCTTTTATAGCTGAGAGGTTTTATTGTTAAAACTCATTTGAACTCTAAGGGTTGACTTTTTTCTCCAGAACTGTGAATGGGTGTGTTCTATAAAAACACATAAGAATTATGATTGTTTGTTTCATCAGCTTAATCACACTGTGTTTGTCTAATTGTTATAAAAGTGAAAGTTATGCCAAATAATGGTGGAAACCGGTTAACTAAAAGCGGTTCACATCCTTTTTCTTGCCAATGAGCAGTATATCAGTCCTAATGAAATGGTGCAGTGGTAAATGTTGGTGTGGTTCAATTCCATTGGTGGAGAATGTGGCATACACAGTGAAAGTCTGATTCACTGATGTGTAACGTCTGCATGTGCGCGAGTGTTGATGCTCAGTGTAGAGAAGCTGCTGCAGATATCTTTCATGCAAACTTAAACTTTTAGTGCACATGCAGCAATGCAAACATGTAGTTACATGGTGTGTTCCAGTTACTCCTTTTTCCTGTGCTGTTACTGAACTCTCAGCAGTCTCTGACACCACACAGCGCACACACACGCGCACACCGCGCCGCACACACACCACACACACACACACGCACACACACGCACACACACACAAACCAATGAAGAGGCACTTAACTCCCCAGCTGAAACTCCTCCACATTACTGTGGGCGGTTTTGATCCTACACCTACCTGAATCTAAAGGGTAGGACTGTACAGTACAATGAGTACTCTATACTATACTGTACTGTATATTAGGCTAAATTTTATATTCATAATTTTTTCATTTTAAGCACTTATATATAAAATAAGAAACCTTTATGCATGTATAGTATTACTCATAAGTATTGATTTGTGGTGGAAGTGCAGAATAATAATATTAACAGTGTAAGATTACACAGTCTGGATTCTGGATCACATTTCCACCCACACACTCCTGTTGTAGAATTTCAGATGGCCGAATTTTTGCTGTGGTTGCATTGGCATGTTCTGAGACTTGGGTTGTCGTGGAAACAGCCCAGGCGAGTCACCTGTGGGTTGCCATGGCGCTGTGCTGCGGCTGAGCCGAGATGCCTGTAGGCAGGCTGATTCACACCTGCTGCTGCAGCGAGAGGGGTTTATATGAGTCAGGACCCAGCGCTCTTTACATAATGCTATGAAGCTGTACCATGTGTGAGGCTGCAAGATTATTCAGGACAGAGATGTTATTGAAGGTTATTCATGGATTGCATTTATTTTCAGGCAGGACTTCTTGAATGAGTATGGCGTAATATATGGCGTATGGCGTATTTTCTAGTATGAGTTTTCAGTCATATTTTTGGCCCAGTCGTTGGGATGGTGTGAGAGTGTCTACTAGGTCGCTTTAATCTAGCTTTCTAAGACACAGCAGGCAGTCCAGAAAGTATTAAGGAGTTTAATGCTTCACTGTGTTTTACAGAGACACTTGAAAGTAATCAGAACACACTTTTTGTTCTCATAATTTAATGTGGAACTCATAAAAGTTTCAGAACATTTTTACACTTTACTAGATTACATTATCGGGTGCTATCTCTGAGCACAGAAAAAAAAAAACACCTTAGGAAGCCAAAATGTCTGGGATACACAAATTGTCCCAAACATCCATGTTGGTGGGGTCATGCATGTACAGTAACTGCACTTTGAATTAAATCTTTATCATTTCCAGGTACACCATGGTCTTTGGGTTTCCATTGGGCATTCTTTCTGAAAACTTTTTAAAACATTTAGCTAAAAAAGTGTTAATTCCTCCTACGAATGGAGACTTTGGGGAACCTGTAGTTCTCATATTTTTATTATAAGGTTAAAACCTCTTTTTTTTTTTTTTTTTACTTAAATTTTAAGATTTTCTAATTATTTTGACAGATAATTTTACTTCTATTTACTTTGAAAAATTGGTCAACACTACTTCAAGTTTAAAATCAGTAAAAAGAAAAAAGTGTCTATATGCTGTAATATACACAAGAAATATTGCAGATCACATTTTCTGCCTGTTTTCTTTGAGTCACAACTTTGTCAAAAATGTACAAATGACAAAATATTATGTCAATATTGTTTTGCTAAAACTTTGCATGATTTTGCGAAATGCTACAAATTCACCTCCCACTGTTTTGTCTCAAAGAATAAATCAGCCTCAGGTGTGTTTTAGTATCAATTCATGAAAAGTCAGTTTGGTCCGCATATATGTCTGATTGTGTAGAAACCTTGAGTGTGTTGAGTTTGCAGTCTTGTCCTTCATCAGTGAAGACAAACGCTTTAATGTCCAGCAAACAGCTCCTTCACCACCTGCTTGCAGTGCAATGCTGTTCCAAAGCAAGGAAAAGAGGGACACAATTTTGTTGTGCTATGCTGAAAGAGGCTGACAGTTTTTTTTTTTAATTATTAACACCACACAGTTTAGCACTTCATGAATATTCCAGTGTCATTTGCATAAGAAAGGAAGGTAAGAAGGGAGAATGGAAGAAGGGATGCGCCCTGGTATTCATGACATTTTGTGTGGGTGTTTATAAAGAGGAAAAGTGGTGAGAAGTAAGTTTGTGTGTGTGTGAACACATTTTCAGTTCTTTGGTGGGGATTATGAAGATCCATTGTGGTCAACATGTTGGCTTTGTAATTTAATTAATCTCTATTAAATTTTTTTTCTTTAAAAAAAGAACATCAAACAAAGCAGCTTTGAAATCTGAATATATACTGTGTGTGTGTGTGTGTGTGTATATATATATATATATATGTATACAGTACAGACCAAAAGTTTGGACACACCTTCTCATTCAAAGAGTTTTCTTTATTGTGTTCTTTAGCCCAAACGCGTCTCTTCTGCTTGTTGCCTGTCCTTAGCAGTGGTTTCCTAGCAGATCTTCTACCATGAAGGCCTGATTGACACAGTCTCCTCTTAACAGTTGTTCTAGAGACGTGTCTGCTGCTAGAACTCTGTGTGCCATTGACCTGCTCTCTGATCTGAGCTGCTGTTAACCTGCGATTTCTGAGGCTGGTGACTCGGATGAACTTATCCTCCGCAGCAGAGGCGACTCTTGGTCTTCCTTTCCTGGGGCGGTCCGCATGTGAGCCAGTTTCTTTGTAGCGCTTGAGGTTTTTGTGACTGCACTTGGGGACACTTTCAAAGTTTTCCTAAATTTTCAGACTGACTGACCTTCATTTCTTAAAGTAATGATGGCCACTCGTTTTTCTTTACTTAGCTGCTTTTTTCTTGCCATAATACAAATTCAACCTCTTTGAATGAGAAGGCGTGTCCAAACTTTTGGTCTGTACTGTATATATATATATAGATAAAGATAAAGTCGAAGCCTATCTTGGGGGTCCAAATCTTTCACTCGAAGAGCTCGCAATTATGTTTTTCCCATTTAAAATAGAAATAAAGATTAAGTTACAGTATGTCTCAAAACAACTCCCGCGTGTTAAAATTCGCTTATATTTTAACGTAGATTATTCAATCCGGCTCATAACTGTTCAAAACTAGATTTTACTCAACATTTTGATTTCACTTGTGGTGCTGGTTAATCTTCAGGCAGATATCCAAGCAGAGCAAAGGTTTCATTAAATTCTCTCCAGCCAGTTTTGTGTGATACAGTACTACAACAAAATCTGGTTGGACAGACATACAGACAGAAATTTTTCTAAAAATGGTTTTGATTCCTCCAATGTATGAAACATATGGAAATTATTGAAAGAACAATCCACAACCAATGTAGCGACAAAACCCTTGTTTTCTTTTTATAGAAGGTATACAGTACTGCGCAAAGGTCTTTTTTTTGTACAAACTTTGTTATACTTGCTTATTTTATGACTTCATTATTAAGTCAGTACAAAAATGAATCCTTTATGATTTTCACACTATAGTATTCCAGGAAAAAAAATAATCTTACAGGAAACCTTCTGTAGGCCAGAAAAGAAAGCAGCCTGCATATTATGTAAAAGACCACTTTTCAGACAAGAATAAAAAGCTCCTGGGTTTTGCAAGCATGAAAAAAGAAGCAGGTGCGCAAAACTCCTGTGGCTGGTTCTGCAGGATGTTCAGTAGCACTAATCAGCTAATTTGTATCCTAACTACAAAAATTGTATTTGAGACTATATTTTAAGCAAAGGGTCATCATACAGATTATTGACTTTTTTAAATTAATTTTTTTCAACTGTTTTTGTAGTTTTTTTTTTTTTTTTTTTAATGTAGAAACTTTTTGAAGACACCCATCAGAAGTTATCTGCATGTGCCTAAGACCTCTGCACAGGACTCTGTGTGTGTGTGTGTGTGTGTGTGTGTGTGTGTGTGTGTGTGTGTGTGTGTGTGTGTGTGTGTGTGTGTGTGTGTGTGTGTGTGTTAGGATCAAGCATGCTAAATGGGAAAAATGGGATTTCAATTCTCCCTGGATCGCATAACTACCCTCTCATGATCCAAAATATCCTGAGCCTCTTACACCCAGTCAGGCGTTTCAGCTGATAGGGAAGCTCTCTGCTTACTGGAGAGAAGTACTCTTATTCAAAGCAGAGATACACACAAGGGCAATACGTCTTAAATTGATACATTTATAAAATGGATGAAAGAATACCTGCCATTAATACAGGAAACATAGAAATGCAACCAAAGAAAAAAATCATATGTTTGGAGAGGGATAAGAAGGATCATATACAGTAGATCACATATTAAGAGGTTTACCGTTGTTCAACCTCTGGCTACAATTTCCTGCTACTACTCAAACTCAGTGGCAACTTATTTGAAGCAATTTAAGCTACCAAATTTAAGGATGGTTGGATAACATGCAAAAGCCTAAGTCCTCACACAGGACCAAGGTGTAGAAGTGCTTGTTATACAGTACAGGTAGCCCCCGACTTACAAACATTTGAGTTAAGAATTTCTGTAGATGTGAACTGACCGCAGCTCTACGGACATTCATAGATGTGAAAAAATTGCAGAGGTAGCTCATGTGTGTTGTACAAAAATAGACACTGCAGTGCACCAGATATCAATATTTAAAATTATATACAATATTTTCAGTGTGTAAGTGAAAATCTAAAATGTCCAGAGTCACATATATGCACATATTGTCTGTGTGTGCATGTGTAGGTGTGGGAGAAATGAGCCGGCCTGACTGTTTTCAATGAATCAGTCCGGGAACACGATGATAGACAATGGCTGTCTGTTGGCTGTAAAGCCGTCTCGATAGTGAATAATCCTAATTTCAAGTTTACAGTCCAAAATAGTTGAAAACAGCTCAGAAAAAAAAAGGCCCTTCGTGATTTAATGGTGCAGAAACAACACTGTTACATTTCACATTTCACTTAAGAACAAATCGGACTTACAAACATGGCCCTGGAATGGAACTCCTTTGGAAGTAGGGGACTACCTGCATCTTTAAGCAGATTAGAGTAGTTATGAAACATAACTTGTATACAGTACCTATAAAATGATGGCAGCGTCAACAATTTTGAATGCTTTGTTTTTCATCATAATCACAGATATTTATTTGTGTCACAATGCAGTAGTAGCTGAGTGCTTAAAGAAATGGCCAAGCATGTTATCTAATCTAGTTTGTGCATAGGTGTGCATGTTTCATTACGTTTTTAATAGAAAAGAACATTTACTTCAAGTGTGTTCATAAGAAACATCTTGAGCCAGTTGTTGGCTCCGGCAGGTAAACATTGTGAGATGTGTATGAAACACGTCTCTGTAGGTTAAGTTCATTTTAAGTCAGGTTCCATATTAAGCCTGGCATCAAATACCATTTTTCTGGTTAGAGAAGTGATCATTTCTCATATGCTAGAGATGAAGTAAGTAAATATCCATGATTTTAGTGTGAATTAAAGGGGAAATGAAAATTCCTTCTGAGTGAAGATCAGCTACAGAGCTGTGATTCATCACTTTATTTTATTCCAAACTCTGCATTCTGTACTCAGCATATAACAGTCTGCAAAGTGACTAGTGTACTGCTTGGGGCTTTCTCAGTAGTGTGAATAGCATTGGTAAGTTGAATTAAAGTTGTGAATGTGTGTGATTGATGATGTGTTTCCTCTCACCGATCACGCTCTATTCATTAGACTTTCTTCAACCATTCTCTATTTCTCACTCTCACACTCTGGAGAAAGAATTGTACAAATGAACACCTGAAATTTGCCTCCTGGAAGATTGTGTGTGTGTCTGTGTGTAAATTTCTAGCATTTTAATACACAATATACTTCTGTGGTAGACAAAACCTAAAGACTGGACTTATAATGCACACATCATGAAGATTTCCAGGAATATTAGACTGATAAGTGACTGATAAGTGTCTTTAATTTTCCCTCCTTCTCTATCTATCTATCTATCTATCTATCTATCTATCTATCTATCTATCTATCTATCTATCTATCTATCTATCTATCAAGGCCATTCTTTAAATGTTTCGACTGGCGATGCAGAGCAGCGTAACCATGGTGATGACTACAGCAGTCTGACTCCAGACTGTTCCCCTCCCTCTCCTGGTACTGCACTGAAGAACATTGAGAGAGTTATCCGCCCCCAGGTACACACATGCGCACACACACGCGCACACATATACACACACGTCTGTGCAATGTTATTCTGTTCTCAATATTAATGCAAAACACGCGCATACACACAGACACACACACAGGAGAATGTCTAACATCCCCTTAACACCCTGATGCATCTTGTTTGATACACATGTGCTATTAAGGCATGTGCCAGGCAGCTGTAGTGCCTTACATTTATCAGAGTGCCTTACATTTGTCTCACTTAGGCAGCTGAGCAGTTGAAGGTTGAGGGTCTTGATCAAGGAGCAAGTGGCAATATCAGTGTTCCTGTGCAAACCAGTAAAAATGGCTTATTTGTAGGCCATAGTGCTCATGAGATGGGGCCATTCACCTCTTGTGTTTGTGTGTGCGAGTGGAGGGGGCATGGTTTGGCCTGGTTGTCTTAGGAACAGCTGCAAGTCTGAATCACATGCTGAGTATGTAACCTGATATTTTCAAATTTGTTTCATAAGAAACTGAATACGCAATTTTTTTTTTTTTTGGAGGGGGGGGGGGGTCTCATGAACTTTTAGTGTTGGAGGTTTGTTTGAGAAAAGAGGATTTACATTTGTGTGATGAAATATGCATTTCAAAAACTGGGGTCAGGATGGCCGTTTAAACAAAGTGGTTCAGTTGGCATTCATCCAATCATTAATTTATCTTCTATAACGCTTATCCTGTACACGGTCGCAGGCAGACCGTGCAGGGCATGAGGGCACCTGGACAGGGTGCCACTCCATTGCAGGGCACACACACACACACACACACACACACACACACAGGGAGAACATGCAAACACCATGCACACTCCATGTGGGAATCTAACCACAGTGCAGAATTCATGGATTCCTCTGTAAAAATCCAATTTTTGTCAAATCCCAAATATACTCTTAAACACTTTGAGTAATCTTCCCTATTTAAAGTTTGAACAAGGCAGAAGACCCAGCCTGAGTGAGCATTGTGGAAAGAGAGGGAGAGGGAGAGAATAAATGTTATTTTTTTGTAGATTCACTGTAAAATGCTGTCCATTCCTTATGGAGAGACTTTGGAGTGAGTAGTAGTCATATTTAAAGGGTTATGTTTAATCATAGTAAACCAAAATAATAGAGTTATTCAAGTTGTTTGTGATGTGTCTTGTTTTCCGATTGGACCACAAAGAAGCGAGCTTGGGATCACTGGAGCTAAAGTGTTTTCGAGCATGAATGAGCTGTTTAAGGTCACAGACTATGCCAATATTTATATATATTGCCATAATTTTTTTTTGAGCCATTCAGGTGGACTGGTGTATTTTAGATGTTGTTCTGGGTTCTCTTAGAGCTCCTGGATTCCTGGAGTTGTTGTTGTGCTTTTGGAGTCATTTTGGTAGGCTGGCCCCTCCGGGGAAGGTTCACCGCTGGTCCAAGTTTTCTCCATTTGTGGATAATGGCTTTCACCAGTCCCAAAGCCTTACAAATAGCTTTGTAACGCTTTCCAGACCAATAAATGTCCATTACCTTGTTTCTTGTCTGTTCTTGAATTTCTCTTGATTGAGTCATGATGTGTTGCTTCTTGTGAGCTTTTAGCATGCTTCACTTTGACAGACAGGTTGTATTTAAGTGAATTGCTGATTCAACAGGTCTGGCAGTAATCAGGGTAACTTTTTAACAGGGCAGGAAGGTTTGATCAGCGTTTTTTCTTTAATAAATGAAATTATCATTTAAAATGTATTTAGCATTTGCTGTGGTTATCTCAATCATTCAAGTGTGACAAATATATGAAGAAAATCAGCACTGTACTGTAATAGTGGAAAGCATGACGAGGTGACAAATGCACTCTTCACATATAGAAAGATTGTTTGTGCTTTCTGTGATTCTGTCTGACTTTTTCATTTAGCGTTTGCGAATCTTCTCTTAAATGTGTTTTTGATCCCTGCATGAATAAATACTGTACATTTATACATGCATAGCATCCTGAAATATTATTATACACTTAAACCCACTGACAATATACGTAAATAAACACCAAACTGAATGGAAAATACTTTATACCTTTATATATAACTGAGGCTTCATTATTTAGAATGCTGTTTATTTTCTTGGTCTGTTTCTGAGACGCGAACCTTCTACATAAGCGATCTGTGTCTTGTCTTGGAATAAAATTCCCAGAAATATGTCAGTTTTGTAGTTTGACTTCTTCTGCTATGCATGAAAAAGTTAGAGTCATGAATATATTTATAGAGACACCCAGAGGAGGTGTTTTGTTGAATGATTGCTTTGGCAGTTTGAAAACAGAAGCTTTAAAGCGTTGTACACATGCTCCATTAACCTCCAGCACAAGCTTTCTGCTGAAACTCATCACACACAATTCTTCTAAGCCCTACGTATTGAAATAAATGTAAGGATTGACCAAGAGTAATGCTGAATTTACACTTTGAGATTGATTATTTTGTTTCAGTGTTGCAGTACTACTACTGCTACTGCTCCTATTGTTAGTCAGAGTAATACCACTTGGATAGTATTTAGAGTAAACTCTAGTGCACATACAGCATAGTGTTATGTAAGGGATGCACTGATTCTCATTCTCAGTATTGGCCCAGTATCATGGTCAGATACTCATACTTTCAAATTATAATGCAGGATGTGATGTAATCTGAACGTATCTAATGACCGTATAAGTAGCAACGCCTCAAAGCAAATCAGGGAAGAAGAACTTCAGCATGCTAAAACATAATGAAACATCTGAAACCTTAAATTCAGAGTGAGGAGTTCATTACTAGCAGCAAATGCTGGCTGGATGAGAAAAAAAAGTCTACAGATGATACTGGGTGAGTGAAAATAACAGCTCTTATGCAATATGTTGTTCTTGATCATCATCCAGGATGAAGAATGAGTCTAATATCCTAAATGCATGAATGCACACACATGCGCTTTTCATAGACACCAGCTTAACAACTTTACTTTTATCAAAACAATAATCTTACAAAAAGTAACTGGATGAACACGCCACAAATTCACATTATTTACGGGGTTTTCTTTTTTTATATTGAAAAAAGAATGAACAGATGATCCATGATTCAAAAAGTAATATTTTGATTAAATGCTTTGGGGATGTACATGCAAATCCTATTGCATCAGCATCCAAGTAGCTAATGTGAAAGACAATGTGCACAATGCAGCGCTGATCAGTGCAAAGTTCTAATGCGAATTATGGTAAGGGTAGTGGTTTTATTATTGTGTCAGGGCTCTATGGACAAAACAGTTATCATAATTCTGTGTACTGTCCCTTTATTTGCATACTTTACATTTAAATCCCCCCCAAAAATGCTGCTTATTAAGCTGTAAAATGTCTATTAACATTTGTAATATCGTCCCAAAGTGTGTTACCTGAACAAATTAATAACATGCTCACAACATAATCACATGCTCATTCCCGGAGACTCATTTAAACCAGATGACTAGCACTGCTTCAGGACACATTAAGACAAATGTTATGTGTACAAATCAACATCTGTTTCTTTTGATTGTGTAAAGCTGTTCTGCGACATGGCCATTGTTAAAGGCGCTATACTATACAAATAAAATTGAATTTAATTGACTCCGTCTCTCCAAACCCTGTTCAATGACGCCCCCCAGTTAAGGAATATGATTTATGATTTTGAGTACAGCAATCATCTTTTGCAACCAAAAATGAGCAACAACACAGGAAGTGGTTTGAATAGTGTCACTAAATGATTTGCACGTTACACATAATACAATTTGCGAACTAGGTAAGTGTGAATGCATGTACAGTACATAGTAACATGAGAGAAGCATTTTGCTAAAATCTTGGTCGTGTGTCAAACTCTGTAGGAAGAAGAGTTATCATTTGCAGTTTAATATTATCCAGTGCGGTCCATCAAGGTCAGAAAGATACTGAAAATGAAATGGGAAAAAAAAAAACAGCATTTTCTTGTGGATGTGTGAAAACAGTTATTTTAGGTCCTAATGGAGAAATGTAGCTAGCAGCATTACATCATAATGTGACTACAGTCTCTATAGAGCCTCCTCACAGACTGTAGTCACAGTATGAGGCAATAGTGTTAGCTGCATATTCACACTAGCATTAAAGGTAAAGCATGTTGACACATTAACACATAGAAATACACAAAAATTCAGCGGAATCTATTCTAGTTAGACTGGGTTTTAAATGTCTGCAATAAAATATTTGAAAGCCTTAGATATCAGGCTCACTGATGTTGCAGCTGTTCCTGGATCCTCCATTCATTCATTCATTTCTGCTTAGGACTGTAAAGTCTGCCATGCTTGATCCCTGTTTCTAAGAGTTCAAAGATACCAAGTACGGCACACCATGCACCTAGAACTCATTTCATGCAGACATGGGTATTGCACACAGGAGAAACAGGCAGCAGAGCAGAGTTAGTTAGACACACACTTGCACACACACACACACAGCTACAGCGTGAACTCAAACAAACACATGCAAATTTCATAGCTGTAAACCCATGAGCACCTATTAAGTATCTGATGCAAGCAAACACATTGTGAACACACACGCATACTTACTGGCTTCCTGATCAGCACTGCTGAGACTCTATATCTCTACTTGGCACATTCCGCATTGATTCCTTTACCTGTATACCTGGACGGATCATGGATTTTGATCCTGTTCTTCTCATTACTTCTCCTTGGTTCTTTGCCTTTTTTTACTTCTATGATCACTAAACTGCTTATAAATCAATTCCCTTTGTAGATAGATGTTTTTTTTTTTTTTTTTTTTACCAGGGTAATGAATTAGATCCTTAATGGGCAAGCCAGAGGTGATGGTGGCAAGGACAACCTCTCTGGTTCCTCATGATTCTTCTGGTTGACAGCAGATGGTCATTACATATCCAAACCTTTATAAACCTGTAGAAAGTCAAACAGTACTGACTGTGTTTAAAGCATCTTCTGTGTGGGCATCAGAATCATAACGGGAAAAAAGCATTTTAATTTCTTTAATAGTTTTAGCTATAAATCCTTAGTATCTAATTGTACATGCAACTGTTTGATAACTGTGGGGTGTTGTACGATATAAACTGCTCCGTGATGCAGTCTTCATTAGTCTAGTTACTAATAAAGAGCAGACACCTTACTATTGTGCAGGACTATCCAGTGCTTCATGTATCACTATGTATTTGATAATCAGTATGGAAATTTACTTGGAGCCCATGCAGTGACTAAAAGATAGAGATATGAAGCTTGTTTTTGCAGCTACCTGAACATCCAGGCAGTAAGGCACTACAGTAGTTAGATCTAGAAGTAACAAAAGCCTGAGCTCGTTTTTCTACATCGTACAGTGCCATTATAACTCTGATCTTAGTGATATTTCTAATAAGAAAAAGACTGCTTGTAATAATATGCAAATGACTGAGACACCCGAGGTGCTGTGAAGAGAATGAGGACTCAAGAGAGCATGAGAGGCAGGCATGAGAGACTGCTAGTCTGTTTATTTTTCCTTGGGCTTTGCATTTCAGTAGAACTTCTAAAGGTAAGGGTTCAAAAAAAAATGAAAAAATGAAACTGTCACCTTCACACACAAACACACACGATTACACACACAGACACACTTGGAAAAATAGTCAAATTATGTTTTTTATCAGTTCAACACAGGATATTTTTCAGCTTTTCTGCAGCTCCTTTAATGAACACACACACACACACACACACACACACACACACACACACACACACACACACACACACACACACACACACACATCTATAAATAAGCATCATTAATTAAGGACAGGTGTCCCCTTATACATTCCTACACATTCTCCCAGACTCTGCCCTTCATTCACAAACTGGCACTGAGGCAGGTATTCGCCAAAGCTTTCAATGGGAGACAATAAGCACAATATGATGTTTTACTGCTGCACATGAAGAAAGCGAAAAGCCATTGAAGGTTACTGCATGACACATTTAATACTTTATCAAGCGCTCTCTATAATGTGATGAAGCCTGAATACTGACTGAAAAATTCTAACGGCCATGCATGTATAAGCTTAACCGCTGTGCTACAGCTGTCTTCTGGAATTTTGTGCTAAAGGGAATGCCTTGTTAGAAAGCTGATAAGGGTTGAGGTTGGGTTATTGTGATGAGGCTGAGCAGACTGTAAACAGGATGACTGTATGCTGACCACTGCTTCTTATAGGGTTACTGTAGTAGTTGACCCTGTGAGTCTACAAGGGATGCAAATGACACTCAGTGTTACTTGCAGCTTATCATAATGAATTTTAAAGACTTCGCTGCTTTTCTACCGAAGCAAACAGATTTGAGACAAAATCTTCAAATTCCAGAAGAGCTTCAGTACATGGCGAGACATTACTCCAACTCACTCGCTCACTCATCGTGTATATCACTTTATCCTGTATACAGAGTCGCGGGGGGCTGGAGCCTATCCCCGGAGACTTATGGCACGAAGCAGGGTGCACCCTGGACAGGATGCCAATCCATCACAGTGTCCATACACAGACACACGAACTCACAGGCTCATTCACACACTACGGGCAACTTGGGAGCGCCAACCACAGAGAGAACATGCAAACTCCCTGCACACAGACTTGAGGCGGGAATCGAACCCTGGACCCTGGAGGTGCAACACAACAGTGCTAAGTCATTGGGCTGCGTACTCCAACTCCTGTGTCAAAAAAGTCATCTTTATCCTGTGTATAAAAGGAATTGCCCCTTAATTATTTGATTAAACTATTGATCAAATTTAAAAATAGATTTGCTGCATACACTAAATTTTCCTTCAGGAAATAAACTGATTATTTCAGTATTATATAAGATATAAACAGACTAAAAACCATTTAGTCCTGCAAATGTAGGAAGTCTATGGGAGATCAAATGCTGTTTCATGATCTTGTGTATTTACATGAGAGCTTACAGTCTACACTTTGTAATCAGTGTTTCATTTGAAATCCTGTAAAACAATAAAACAGTTTGACCCATCCAAACTAATTCAGGCTAATTTGAGTTAGATGAACATGAATGGCGGTCGTTGTGCTCCAAATACTTCCCTAATGCTCTGGAGATGTCCCTAGCGTTTATGAGGTCTCTTGGTGTGAACTGTAGGACAGCTGTGCTAAATGAGCTAATATAAAAGCTAATGCTTGCTAGCAAACTGAAAGAGCAGCTTAGATAAAAAGCCACGGGAATCCCTCGGCACAGATGGCAAAACCGAGGCGAGACGCATGCTAGTGCTAATGTGTTATCCTTACCCTTAAAAGAGCCCCAGTTCCCAGTGTAAAAGAGAAGGGCACCATTCTAAATCACGGAGCTGTGTTCCAGGGCTTTAGTCGGGCTGCATTAGCATCTGCGATATGAGAGATCTTTTGTGCACAGAATGTTCCAGCGGGAGACTTAATGGCATTCATCGCCCTAAAGTCCTAGGGCTCACAGAATAATTATCATAATTGCAATTCATAAATTTTCCACTTGCAGCTCTTTTGCTGAGTAAAAGTCAATCTAGCAAAAATACATGTTTTTCCCAGCACAGGTAAACACACACACACACACACACACACACACACAGCAGTGGAGAGTCAGATTTTGTGTGTGTGTGACTTGTGTGCTAGCCATGTGATGAGGATGGACAAGCATGCTGCGTTATTTAACCAAACAAAGTTGGCCATGACATGCTCATTAGATGTAACACAGCTACTGTATCACATAGTGAGAGTGTGCATGTGTACAGTATGTGAGCATGACAGAGTGTGTTAACTTACAGGATCATTTGCAGCTGCAGCTGTGAATTATTAGCACTCCTTAGAGGTGTCTGTGAAAACTTGATGAGAACAGTTTGCTTACCGGAGCAGAACTGCGAGACAACCGATTTTATCGCTAAACACTTTTAAGTGCTACGCATCCCTACAAAATAGATGGATCTGTTTAGCCATGTCTGGTTTAGGATGGGGTGAGATGTGCAGTGACCACTCATTTAATACACACTGCACTCACATGGGAGTGTATCTTATTCCAACCAAAAAAAACAAAACAACCTAATCCTCATCCTTACAGCAGTGTCACTTAAACCTGGGGGTCGGGAACAGCTGGATTCTGGCAGCTGTAATTACAATAGTGCTAAATAAAACTCAGGGATGAGGTGGTGCAAAAACAGTAGATGGTGTTTTCCTGGAGAAACATTACCACGCATGTTAGTATGCAAGAAAAGGATGTGCACTTTTATAGAATAAGATTTTTAAAAAAGGGGTCACAGAAAGTGTAATGCACTGATTTCAGCTGAGTTTGTGCATCGTTATGTGTGCAAGTGTAAAATGCTTATCTAATTCATTCATTAAACATTTTTGTTTTGTTGGTAGATACTGTTGTTTCTTTGAAGCGATTATTTCTGCAATGATGCAAAATTATTGCATCAATAGAATATCAATATAACCTCCAGGGTTGAGGGTTCGATTCCCGCCCCGGATAGTTGGGGTTTCTCCGGGTTCTCCGGTTTCCTCCCACATTCCAAAGACTTAGACTGCAGAATTAGGGTAACTATTAAGCATTCCCAAATTTCCCATAGTATGTACTGTATGTGTGTGTGTCCTGTGATGAATTGGCGCCCTGTCAGATAGCTCATCAGAGAAAGACCAACACCTGATCAATCAGCACAGTGTTAGATCTGTTGCTTCTTCATTCACATATAGAGGGGGCTCTTGCCTGAACATACCGGTATTTTGTGTGTCTGTGTATGTGAGTATGCATGTATTTTTCATTGGTGTATGGTGAACATTCCATAGAAGAATAGTGGCTACCATGCAGTACTTTGGACCAGGGTTCGACTTCTGGTCTGGCAACCATTCTAGCCACTGGGGAGGTTGCACAAGTCAGTGAACTGCCCCCAAATCCTAATGAATTGGTGAGGCACCATGAAGGGCATCTGGCATAAAACATCAAATATGTTCTGATCCATTGACCTGCTCCTCATCCAGGTTCATTTAAAAAAGTTGTAATACCAGGAAAAAATGTGTATATATCAGTTATGCTGTTAGCATGAACAATCCACGCACTCTGCGTTTCCTGTCATTTTCACAGTAGATGATGAATAAATTGAATTAAAGCAGAAATTCTCCACCCTGTAACATTTTGTCCAGCTTCCAAATTTAGAATGCAAGAATTGCTGAGTCTGAATTTTATTTTTGCTCTAGGAATGGCACTGACCCACCTTTTGTAGGCAGTTTTGCTGAATGCCTTGTCTGTGAGTAACTCATGACAGGCACTAGCTAGGAAAACTAGAAAAAAGTGGCCAGTCTGACAGGATGTGCTGGAGTCTAGACCTTAAATAACTGTTTTTTCATATGCACGATCAGCTTGTCAGTGCTGTGGCACAGATGTTGTTAGCAGGGTTTGAGATGCAGTAATGTAGTTTAAAATGGGTGATGGTTATGTATATGCTTGTGTTCAGATATTGGCTCAGTAAGTCAAATGTGGCAATAAATTTGTGTTGGGATAATGCATAGATCATAATTCACCTCTCTCTTTCTCTGACAAATATTGAGATAATACATGTGTGTTGAGAGAAAGAGCGTGTGAGACAGGTTGTGTCATAAAAAAGGCACTCACTCGGCAAGCGTTTGGCACGTATTAATTAATGTGACACCTATGATGCAACAGGAAGTGAAGATGATGATTATGTAAGACTTCCTGTAGTTATATAACAAGACACAGTCATCATCCTCGTCTCTCTTTCTCTCTCAGCATATATCCATATGAACTCCCACTGACAGGTGTTTTGGTCCAATCTGTCTGTGTGCAGCAGCAACAGCAGCACATCATGTTTTTTGAACACAACAAGCTGCTGTGACTCAGAGCTGCTACGCAACAAGGCCTCGTCCACGCGACATGGCAACCGTTATTGTCCCCCGTTAGACATGGCCTTGAACCAAACGCTTAGTTTAATGAACTTGCTACTAGTATATGCAGTGTGTGTCCTTCCTGAGCTTAGCCAAGATGATGGGTAATTTAAAAAAAAGGCGCATCTTAAGAAACAGAGGAAGTTCACATATCAAATGCAAACGCATTCTCGCAGCACATTGATCTCTGCCTCCAGATAACTAAAGCGAGAAAGAAACTCTGACAGAGAGGCAGGACTGAGTCTTAGCGTCTCAGTAATTTCTCTTGTACTGTAGATAAATCTGCATTAGCTGCAATACTTCTGACCTTCACTCTGCTTCTTCCCTTTCTCAGCCCAAGCAGCGCACGTCTCTGTCCTCATCGCAGGATGTACAGCGGCCCGTAGCGAGCCACAGTGGCGAGCCGTCTGAGGTGAGCTCATCTCTGGGCTATGCCAGTTTTAGCACCAGCCCTCCTGCTAGTCCCCTCATCAGTCCAGCTAACTACTCCACCGGGTCAGCTGAGGACTGCCTCCTTGCTGGTAAGATTGTGTAGCATTTTAATTTGTTCCTCAAGGGTTAAGGAAATACACTATATACAGTATACTGTAGAGTATTGAGATACTGTATATTCTGTAGATACACTATATGGGCAAAAACGTGTGGACACTTTATCAGATTTTTATTTGATTTGATATAATGTAATGCATATTTTGCTGGGTTTGAGTATAAAGATCTGTACTCTATGTGTGAATAGTTTTTAAGATAATACAAAGACGCTTTATGTCTGACTGACAGACCAGGAGATAATCCTTTAAGCTTATGTCAAGCCAGGTTCAATAATGAAATGCTAAAGTACCTATCAATAGGTTTTTGTCTCTTGCTATTCTGAATGGTTCTACTGCAGCGGCATAGATAATGCATACATCAAACCCATGTGAAATGACAGAGGTGCATATTAAAGGCACTCTGATCACATACACGGCGTCAGGGGAAGCTAGGATGAGTGTTCAAGTCGTTCACTTCATATTGTTCCTGCTCAAACACGGTAACGTTGCCAGTAGGTGGCGACGAGAGATGTATTAATGCTACAGTATCGTGTTTTGATTACAACAGAATTTCTACATGCATGAAAGTTGAGTCAGTGGTGTGAAATATGCGATGAGGTGTTCAGGTTGGCCCAGGTTTAGAGCAGATGTCACTTCCTGTGTG
This sequence comes from Clarias macrocephalus, assembly GCA_011419295.1. Lineage (NCBI taxonomy): Eukaryota > Metazoa > Chordata > Actinopteri > Siluriformes > Clariidae > Clarias > Clarias macrocephalus. The sequence continues at coordinate 60,299 of JAAGKR010001479.1, forward strand.
TCATTTCCTTTGGACCTTGCGTGGGCAGTTGTGGAGCTAATGTTGTTACCATGGCAATGTGATTCCTGTTAGCATGGTGTGGGAGTCATGGTGACGGCGATGTCTGTAATGATGAGATTCTGGCAGCCGCCACTCACCAGCACTGTCTGTATGTTGTCTGGCACCCTCCTCTTCATGAGTATACGAGAGAGAGAGAGAGAGAGAGAGAGAGAGAGAGAGAAGAAAAATGGAGGTCATGTTAAGGTAAAGTATAGTCACAGGGATCGTGCTGTGTAGAGGTTTCTCTTTCTTTCCCTGCTGTTAAAGAGGATTAATATGTCTTAGCTATGCTCTTTTAAAGCTACTTTTTAGTCTCGCTCTCTCTCTGTAGCCACTCAGTGTCCAAACAGGAGCCAAAGTCAAAGACTGAATAAAGGTTCATTAAACGTTTGTTAAGATGCACACAGAAGCTGCCAGCTGTAGTCAGTCATCAACGCTAAAAGGAAGTTAAAAGGCATGTGAAACATTATAGAACAAGAAATATCATCATCAAAACTTTTTGTGGAACTTCTTTCTATGTTCTAGAAAATAATTCACATATTGTATATGTCAAAACAAAACCATCTCTCCTAAACCAATAACCATGTAATAATATTTTATTCATGAGTTTAGTTCTTGAAGAGTGCACTGGACACACACTATCATGATCTGTTATAATGCTGGGTCGCAGTTGCGAGTCAAAATGGAGTTTTGAATCCAAGCAACATTTAATTATAATGATTTTCTAAGAACATTTTTTTAACTAACAGTGAATTATACTCTGCACAGTGTGTGGTCTGTGCGAGCTCTATAGAGCAACGGCTTGGTTTACGAAAGCATTTTTTAAAGAAATACAAAACTGTGCAAATTTCTTGAGCCACCCTAATTTCTTCATATAAATGAAATAATATAGATCAAATTAAAGAAATGGGAACACATGCTGTAAAGTGCCTAAATATAAAATGTAAAAACTGGTTGTTGTTGTAACAACCTCTGCAGCAACCACATTTCTTCTCTCGTCTGCATTCAGCATCACCAGAATACTAATCACCAGCCTGATCATCTGCAATCATCCGCACCTGTTCCTCACTTGTTCAACTTAGATCTTTTTTACGCTTGAATGATTTCTAGGTCACTGTGTGGCTTAATGAAGAAAAAACATTCCTATCAAGCAATGGTCATGTCGACTGTGGAACCACATGACCCACTTTCTAGTCTTGTAGTGTGGTTTTTGAGTCGTAGTTGGGGTCGGAATTTTGTGGGAATTTAGTAGAGTAAGTGAATGAGAAAATTTCAATCAATCAAACTGACACCTAGCCCACTGGGCAGAGTATAAGCAGTAAGGACCTCTCTAGCCTTTCATCTCTTCCACTGTGCTGTAAAGGTGATCTTTTTGAAATGATCCATTGAATTTCCTCTACACGTTCATGGCATTTCCTCTAGGGATTTCTGACCCCCTGATGTGATGTGTATTCCACCACAAGGATGTGTTATGTGTTGGCACCAGAGACCAAATGATATTAAAAACTCAGTGGGGAGGATGTACAGGATATGACCCTCGGCTAATTATATGGCATGTAGACAAGTCAACAGTTTGACAGCAGAATGCGATAGATGCCATTTTTGCACTTACTAGTTTTGGCTAATTATTATTCTCTGACACACACGGTTGCGGCGGCACGGTGCCTTAGTGGTTAGCACTGTCGCCTTGCACCTCCTGGGTCAGGGTTCGATTCCCGCCTCCCGTGTGCAAGGAGTTTTTATGTTCTCCCCATGCTTGGTGGGTTTCCACCATTGCATTGCTGGCTTCTGTGAAGCGAAGATACTTGAATGTAATTTGAATGTGTCGAGTGGATTTTTGGAGACTGTTGGAGCCAAAGGATGTGTATTCTCTGTTACAGTACTACCCCAGTAATCTGACTGCTACAATTCCAGCAGTAACGAATGACAGATAACTAATGCTTAATGTCCACAATTCATTCTATGAAGCAGGACATTATACAATTTGGATATTGTGTAAACACCATGTTATATACAGTACTTAACAAAATTATGTGGGATACTGCAGTGTAACCACTGCTGTGAAGCAAAGAAATAACATCATAAAACTTAAAACATGAACCAGTGTTCATGGGCAATTTTTGTACAATAGACATGAGATGCATCCACTGTGTGTGAAGCTGTTACGTTTGCTTTGTCTTGTTCTGTCCCCTATTACTGTAAGGTTGAGTTGTTGCGTGAATGGAGCATGTACAGTGCAATCCGGTACTTTGATAGCAAGCTGGCATCACTGCACCAAAGTAAGTCTAAAATTGGTAGAGGAGGAGGTTGATGCTTAAATGTTATTATTGTTTATAAAGTTTCTTATGATCTTCAACAACCTTTGTAATTAAAAAAGTATTTTGTGCAGTAGAACTCAACTCAACAACTTTTACCTTGATCTAATTTGCTGCCACTGCTTTATGTCCAACTCAAAGCCACAAACCATGAGTTTCTCATATTTTCTTTTGAAATGAATTTAAAGCAACTTATTATTTATACAAAATTGCATACTAAAATAACCACAAACACAACTGCATGCTGATTTATCCATTGTAATAAAACTGAGGGAGATGGAGTTATAGAAGAAAAAAAAATTTCCCCCAATTTTTTTTTTCTAAAAAAAATATTTTTTGATTTGTACATTTTTAACTGTTCAAGTAAAATGTTTGCATCTTTGTTTGGCATCTTTGGCATAAAGCTGTTGGAAGGGGATGTAAAAAATGTGAAGAATAACACTGGTTCAAGGTCCTACATCAATCTAAACCATCGTTAATCCTGTTAATGATACAGGATGTATGTGGCGTGAATAAAGAAGCCTGCTGTGTGATTAATTTATCAGCCATGCGTAGTAAAGAGGTCTGTTTGTAACTTAAAGGTAAAATCAAAACCTTTGCTTCTTTGCAACAGTAAAGTAAGGAGTGGGGTCACATATTGGGTAATTATGTCGAGCCAGGATTGGACAGCTCACGGGGCAGAGGCATGAGTCATCCACCTTTCTGTATAGCATCTTAATCCAAGAATATCTTCTTATTTTATTTAAAAAAAAAAAAAACTAAAAAAAACTACAGTTTTCACATATTCATGCCTCTTTTATCTATCATCCCCTTCTCTCTCATTTATGAGGTGCAATTTTGTGTTGCCATAGCAACTGCCATCAAACAGAGCAACACATTCCTATTTTTCTAAAGGTTTGTTTTTCATAGGTGCAGGAATCAAGGCAACGTAATGGTAACCTAGCATATAAGGACATTACACGCTGTATTCTGTAAAAGATTATGCCATCTCAGAACATCCAACATAACCATTTCCCTTGCATTGTCTGTCCCAAGATGAAGTCAAATGTATAAACATTTTCTTCTGGTAGTTTATTTATAGAAGTCGCTATAGGTGAGCGTGAAAACATTACTGATGTACAGTTATGTAACCTCGAGTGAAAGAAAAGGTGTATCCAGTGCTGCATGGGGATGTATGTAGCAGAACAACTCCTGCCTCAGCTCTTTAGGAGAATTCATGTGAGCTTCATGTGATGTTCACCATAATGCAGGTAACATCAAGTCAGTTTCGTGTCAGTAGATATCATAATCAAGATTGATGGATTCTCAAGGTTTTAAAAAGATGCCATTTTTCAGTCCAGGCCCTGTACATGACCAGTTTCAGAGGAATTTTTTTGGACCCTTCCTGATTTTTAAAAAATATTATTTGCATATTTGTCTCACTTAAATGATTCAGATCATCAAACAAACTTTAATATTACACAAAGATAACCAGTCTAAATACAAAATGCAGTTTTTAAATGATGATTTCATTTAATACGGGGGAAAAAATGCTGCTAAATCATGACTGAATTGTAATTAATCACATTGTTTTTTTGGTTGTTTGTTTTTTTGGAAAGCTGAGTTGTGCTTGACTTGTTGCATCAAGAAAGCACTTTAACAGAACCTGTCTGATAAAGTGAAGCATGCCAAAGAAATTCAAGAACAAAAGAGAAACGTGTACCTGAAATTGACATGTATCAAGCCATTTGAAAGGCTTTCAGTGAGGGCCATTATCCACAAATGGAGAAAACGTGGAACAGTGGTGAACCTTCCCACAAATAGCCTAGCAAAATTACTCCAAGATCATGCCAACTCATTCAGGAACTTCTAAAAGAACCCAGAACATAATCTAAAGAAGTGTTCATGATTCAACAATATAGTAAGAAAGAGACGGCACAAATGGCATCCATGGGAGCGTTCCAAGGCAAAAGCCACTCCTGACCGAAAAGAACTGTGAGAGAAAGGCTTGTCTCACATTTGCCAAAAAACACCTTGATCATCTTAATTTTGGGAGATTAAAGTTGAACTTTTTGGAAGTTACATTTTGTGTAAAACCAACACAGCATTTCATAAAAGAACGTTATACCAACAGTCAAACATGATGGTGGTAGTGTGATGGTCTGGAGCTGCTTTGCATCTTCAGGACCGGGTCTTTCTGCTCTTCCAGAAAAGGAGAATGTTCTGACATTAGTTCATAATGGAACGGAAACACACACCGTTTTTTTCCCCTTAATAAATGTATGTGAAATATGGAAAAGAATTTTAAGTTAAATTTCAAAATCAGGAACGGTGCACTGTATGAATCATTCAAGCAAATCAAAAAGTGAGAAACAGGTGCAGAGGATGACAGATGATCAGGCTGGTGATTTAGTACAGTGTACTGATGATGCTGAGTGGTTGGAACAGATGAAAGGGGAAATGAGGTTGCTGTTGAGGTTGTTACAGAAACGACCAATTTTTAAATGGAATCTTTAGGCAGTTTGCAGCCTGCACAGTAAAACACTTGTTCCCATTTTTTAAAAATATTAATCTACATGATTTCTTGTAATTGTATTTAATATGAAGAAATGAGGGCCATCTCATAATCTTTGCAGTACTGTAAACATAAATTCAATCAAATCTGTGCTAACAAAATAAATGCCAGTCAGATATCTTTATATGATGTACTGTACATTTCTAATTCCAATGATAAATGTCTCTTCCAAATTAAAGATTGATTTTTTTAGCCATTAGTTATGGTGTGAAGATGCTCTGTATGATATCTGATTCAACATTTTCTTGGTTGCAGTTGACCCAGTACCGGTCTCTAACTCCAGTCATCTTTGTTTGTTAATGGTCAATATTCTTGCAATAAACTTGCAATTTATTTTGCAACCTTCCAGAACAGTGACATTTTTATGTAATTTTATGTAAATGCAATGAAAAAACATTAATGATGATAATAAGCACAAACCAGGGCAACTGTGAGCAGAAGGTCAGGCTAATGTACAAACTGATTATGAAAGAACAGGCAAGGACAAAATCTAAAAATAGAAAAAGGAGTCAAAGCAGCAGAATAACAATGAGCAGGAAGCGGGTTTGTTAAAACCAGCCAGTATAAAACCTGAGCATCTGAGTAAAGTTCATTGTAATAGACAGGTGTGTCTAATTAGACATCCATGAAGCAAAATCTTGCAGGTGGAGAGTTTTGTTGGAAGTTCCAAGCTGCGTCTCAATTTGGGGGCTGCATCCTTTGAAGGCTGCATTTGAAAACCAATTACATCACAGTGTCACGACTAAGGCCGTCCCATTTCAAAGGCTCTTTCAAATTTGTCTGACAAATGTGGCCTTCTTTCCCCTGACAGCAAAGGATTCAAGGGGTGGATCCTTTGTGGCCCAAGCTATTCCAAGATTCTTTCCGAATTCTTGAAAGCTGAATACCAACCACAGAAAGAGTATGCTGTATAATCAATGTACAAACAAAAAAGCAAAGAAAAACCAACAAACAAAAAATTGTTGAAAGAAAATTATGGAAATGTAAGAAAATATGTATGAATCAAATTGATCAGATTGTCCCTGATGAGCAAGCCGAAGGCGATGGTAATGAGCAAAAACTCCCTGAGATGGCAGTAGGAAGAAATCTTGAGAGGAACCAGACTCAACAGGGAACCCTTCCTCATTTGGGTGACAGCAGGGATTGCTGTGCAGTCATACTGTGTGTTAGGCGGCTGGAAGTTCAGTATAATAGATGATGTGTTTAAGTTAATATGGAGTCCAGTTCGTTATTGGGGGCTCAGGTAAATTGTAGGAAAATCCAGTCCTGAACTATCCTCGTAATCTTGATCAGCCGAGGTAAACTGGAAGCGTCCCCAGTCCGACACGCATCCCAGGAGGATAGAAGCTAGAAGCAGGGCACCAGAATGAGTCAGACAGGTCCAGGGGGCAGAGGGGGTCTGGATCACTGGAAGCTCAGGAGTGCCATGTGTAGCTTGACAGAGAGACAGGGAGAGAGAGAAAAGAGAAGCGAAGAGAAAGAGAACTAACAGTTAGGCATGATGAATCACACGCCAGTGGTGAAGTATCTCAGGTTCTTGTAACAGAAATTATGATTTTTGTAAAATCTAAATTTCTGGCTCCATAACTTTTCTCTCTCAGAAGTCCAAGTGCATCTGTGAAGGTTGCTAGGCGACAGGAGTGGAGCTTCAAAAACAAGACGACGAAGGTGGAAGCAGCTGTGGAGGAAAATAAGAAGTCACCCATAAACCAGATCGTCTCATTTCGCTCTAGAGGGTCATGCGTGGTCTACCCAGTCATGAAAAGGCCACATGCATAGGAAGAGCGCATAGACTGCTTCTTTTGAAGGATGTGGCTCCAGAATTGAGACACAGCTGCAGTTTGCTGCATTAGCCACATTTGTAGTTTGCTGTGAAAAAAAAAAAAACAAGGCAGGTCATGATTCAAGCAATTATGTGAAAATATGTGATATAATAACCTTATCTTTAATACGTACATATTTGCAGAATACTTGAAAATGCCAGCCTTTCATGATGTCAGGATTTTACTTTATAGTCTCAAGAGAAAGGAATTTTTTTCTGAAAAGTATGCTGGAGGAATTTATTGTTTATAGTAATCAATGCAAAAATGCTATGTTGTAAGAATATTTACTTCTTTATAAAAAATATAGAAATAGGAAATGATCTGGCAATGAACCTATTTAAAACATGAAATGAGAGAAAAACTATAGAAATAAGATTAATAATAATCATCATATTTGCTTTCTTCTGATCTTAAAATAGGAAATACCACAGTGATGTGACTATATTCTAGATATTTCCACTTGCTATGATGTAATGGTTTTGCAGCATGACTTGGCTTGACAGGACTTTTTTTGGACTTGAATATATATGTAAATGAAACAGGATTGTTTCGACTCCTGTGCTGGTCCTTAAGCCATACGGAGCCTGAAATCCCTCTGCCATACCCGTATTTATGAGACAATTCCTTGGCTGTTGGACTGAGAGATTCACTGGCCCTATTTTTGGCAGGAAGTTGCTGCAGTTTGACATGGCACAGCAAACATTTGTTAACAAGCAATTAAACATGTGACCTGTAATCCAGTGGCAGAACAAGCAGTCTGTCTGTGTGCTGAGGATAAAGCGAGGACTGACTCTTCTTTATTCCTTTCTTCCCCTTAAAACTGAAATCCATCTCATTTTCCCCCACCGAGTCTATGTATGAATCACTTATTCTTTGTCTCTATATTTATCTGTCTCCTTGTCTCTGTATCTGTTCTGTTGCTCGGCTTGAGCTCGTGACGAGATGACTTGGTCTTTCCCAGCTCAGTACATTCCAAAAGGCCGTATGTGTGAGTTCAGACTTATTCTGACATTCAGTAAAAAAGGAGCCCTTATCAGCATATTTATCACTTTGCCTCTGGAAGTGTCTTCTGCATGACAAGACAAGAGAGTGTGTGTGTGTGTGTGTGTGTGTGTGTGTGTGTGTGTGTGTGTGTGTGTGTGTGTGTGTGTGTGTGGGGAACATGCGGAGTAAATATGCTCTGCGGAGCAACTTATCAGATGCCCTAGTCACATGTTTGTGTGAGTGTGTGAGTGTGTGAGCTCTCTTAACTTGAGGAAACATTCTTTGTGAGTTCATTTCTCCACACCTGTGGATAGCTGTTCAACTGCTCCTGCCATCATGCCTTAAGGTAAGAGTTGAAAAGCAAGTCTGAGTGAGCAAGTCAGAGAGTGAGAGCTGATCAAGGCTCTACACCATTAGACAAAACTGGATCTTTCATAGAGACGTCACTTTTTTGCAGCAGTGTGATTTGCTTTATAATCTGTCCTCTGCTGTTGCATTTACTGTGTGAAAGATGATGAGCTTGGTTACAATGGCCGACTTCCTCCAGGGGTCCTGCATGTGGTGTATGTTCTTTCCATTTATTTGGCTTATGCGTGCTGGATTTCTTCAGATACACCCTGCTGTTCACTGCCGTTTTAAAAGCTATGGCATGTTGAGAATGTAGCTTGGTTTTCAGTCAGACAGATAAACTGAGAACATGTTTATTGTCTCATATTTCAATTGTCTGGATGAACATCATAATGGCATCATAGCGGATGGATGTAATAGGATTTTATTTAGACGGTGGTTTTCTGCTCTCATGGAGGAAGCTGGAGACTGACTGCCACGATTTCACCTGTTGCTGTTGAGATGGAGAGCCAGATGAGGAGTAATAAAATCAGTTCAGCATATATAGCTTACCTGGCTTCAGAGCACATGTACAAATATCTTCGTAGTAAAGGACTAGCCTTCCTTGTGAAAAGATGCTGAGAAAAACAACACATAGAGCAATACATCATGGCTTTTTATCTACTGATCATAATTCCTGACAGACATCTTCACTTGTTGAGTTTATAACGCTGACTCTACCATTTTAAGGAGGATATTTTACATCACTTACTTGTTGCTAACAAATGACGAATATGAATAGTGTGTGTGTTTTTTTCCATTTCATTTTATAGTCGGAAAATGACATTGCCTATTATATTCCTTGCTCCAGTTTTTGGGATAAATGTCCTGCCTTAAATCTACAACACCACTGTAAGAATCACTTTCTTTGATTTCTCGAGCGCATCTGCTATCGTCCAACCTTTCAAGCTGAGATTAAAAGAATACAGGAGGTCGAGATCTCCTGGGTCACTGAGTACCTGTCGGACAGACTGCAAGGTTGTGTGTCTGGGAAGCTGCCTGTCTGATTGCCTGTGGAGCCACAGTGGAGAACCACAGGGAACCATGTTCCCCCATTCGCCTTCAGACCACAAACCCTTAGTACAGATCAGAGCTCTGCCAGCTGCAAAAATTTTCTCATGCCCCTCATGAGTACAGGGGCCGTGGTGCAGGGAGAAGCATCTGCTTCTCAGTGCGGCCAAGACCGAGGGCATGGTGATGGAGTAGAGTAGGAAGAGGACCATAACCAGCCCAATTATCATAATGGGTCAGGACATTGAGCTAATTGACCACTACACATACAGTACCTTGATGTCCTTCTTGACAACCTGCTGGACTAATATGTGAACTCAGAGGCTGTGTAAAGAAAATGACTCAAAATGTTGAGGAACTCTTTAATGTCTCAAGCAGGATGCTAGAGACTTTCTATTAGTCTGTGATAGCAAGTCTGTTTTGCAGTAGTATGATAGGATGATGTAGTAGCATCAGACATGGAGCTACAGAAACATCCCTCAACACAGTGATCAAGAAGGCTGGCTACGTCTTGGGCTCCTGACTGGACGATTTCATTTCTTCTTCTGGAACAAGTGAAGTGCTCTACTCTATATATCCATTTATCTAAACTATCTATTTTGATCTATTCAAAAAGCGATTATTATGGTCCCCAGTTTTGATTATGTGCTGGTGTTACTGTGTCTAAAAGAAGTTTTATTCGTGTGGCTTCACTGGTTTTCTTCTACTTCACACAAACATGCAAGTAGGTGAACTGGCTGCACCAAACTGCCCCTAAGTGTGAAAGCGTGTCAGAAGGGTGTCCACCCACTGAGAAGGGTGTCTTCCAGTGTTTCCTGGATAGGCCACAACATTTACAATGATGTTACATTACTATAATATTTCTGTTTCTTCAAGGTCACATCATGTTTCACACATCTTGCTTTACACTTCACATCACACACAAATGCTTAGACTAACAAACACAGGGGCTGTGTAATCCCTCCTTCAGCAGCTGATCAGTTGGAGTTCCTGTTTATTCTAGCTAATTAAAAGGGAGTTGCATTATTCATACACACACACACACACACACACACACACACACACACACACACACACACACACAGTTACTGCTCTTTCAGGTATCAACATATTTGGTTATTTACAAATTTTTAGGTTTTATTATTATTATTATTATTAAATATAATATTTTCTAAAGTTTAGTTTGTTGATTTCGTCTGATTCTGGTTCAGTAGTGGTTCAGTAAGTAAATTGGACCTCCAGGGTCTAGGTTTCGATTCCCATCACCTGGTGTGTGGCTCCTGTGCTTGGTGGCTTTCCTCTAGATGCTCCGGTTTCCTCCCACAGTCCAAAAGACGTGCAGGTTTGGCTAATTGGTGTTCCAAATTGCCCCCCCCCACCCCCCCCCCCCACAACCCTGTACTGGATAGACGATGAGTGAGTGAGTGAGTGAGTGTTAGAGTGGGATTGATTCTGTCCGTGATTGTAATTACTTTTAGTGTAGCGTGATTACTCTGTTGTCTGCTCGTAGTGCTGTGACAGCTCATCTTGGTTGGCACTGGACCAATACCACCACCACCACCACCACAACAGATTTCATCTCAAAGGAAACCTTCACGCAGTGAAGAATATACAAAAGTAACTTCAGTCCATTTCTAATTTCCTGCATTTGCACCGAGAGTTTTTTTGTTGTTGTTGTTACAAATTTAAAAGCTTAAATATAGATCTAAAGCGCTATTACCTAATATAACTATTGTTTATTAGTGACATTAATAAACTCATACAGGTTTGTCAAACAGGATCTTCACTAATATGAGCTGAAAGAGGTTTGTTCTTATTCATTAACTTCATTTGAGATAATGATGCCTAAAACAGGAGCACATTATTGAGTCAAATGAAATTGGCAAAAGGTCAAGAAAACAAAATGACATAAGCATATAAAAATTTGTCATATAAGATTTTGTAAGCAGATTTTATACACTTTTTATAATGAAGTACTGTAGTATTATAGTATAATATATAGTATAGTATTATACGTATCATATAAATGTAAATGTTTTTAAAACCCCAGAACAAAATCTCTCCTGGCAGATGGACTGTGAGTAGTAAAGGTGGTTTCATCTTTTGATCTCTTTCTCTCATCTCCCTCCACCCTACTGTCCTTTTTCCTGTGCTGTAATTTTAGTCTTTAATATCAAAGCTTGATCGTATAGTAGCACTACTGCTGGGAAGAAGTGTTCACGTTTCATCTTCTGTCCGCTCCGACAAGACAGTCTGACTGTCTGTTTTTAACCAGACAATTTAACTGCAATACACAAAGCACATGGCCTTCATGATTAACGCACATGTACATGGTCTTCTTTTGTCTTACATGTCCCTCACATATTGCCGTTTTCTTGCCGTCATGCTGTAAACAGGGTGAACAGGACTTGGATAAGAAAGCCTTGAATTCACTGTTTCCACTTAAATGCTTAAAGCTAACTATTTAAACTAAGTTAACTATTGGAATAAACTGAATTGACGGAGCTGTTGCTGGTGAAAGACATCAGCAGAAAATCTGAAACCTTTAAAGCCAAAATATATACTGTTTTATTATACACTGCCTGGCCAAAAAAAGTCTCACACACTAATATTTCATTGAACTGCCTTTTGCCTTTATTACGGCTATGGCATGGTTTCAATAAGCTTAGGCAATGTCACAACATTTATTTCAGTCCACAGTTGCGTTAATTTTGCACCGAGATCTTGTATTGATGATTGGAGAGCTGGACTGCTGTGTAAAGTCTTCTCCAGCACATCTCAAAAATGATCAATGGTCATATCAAAGCATCTGAAAATTTGTTCTTTAGGATTTCTTAAGCAGAGAAATCACTTTTTATTCTTAAGTAGTATTGTAAATGTCAGATAAATTCAAATGTTTTTAAAACCCCAGGGCAAAATCTCTCCTGGCAGGTGGACCCTGAGTAGTAAAGAGTTCATCTTTTGATCTCATCTCTTATCTCCCTCCACCCTACTCTCCTTTTTCCGGTGCTGTAATTTTAGTCTTTAATATCAAAGCTTGATCGTATAGTAGTAGTAGTAGGTCTGGACTCAGTGGTGGACAATCCATGTGTGAAAATGATGTCTCATGCTCTCTGAATCATTCTTTCACAATTTATATGCCCGTGCCATCAGGAAAGAAAAAAATCCAATGAGGGAAAAACCTGGTGATTTAGTGTATTCAGAGAGTCAGCTGACCTCATTTTTTGTTCATACAGTATAATGTTGCTGAACCTAAACCTGATTGATAGAAGCAAGCCTGGATCATAACACCGCCTCCACAGGCTTGTTTGGTCGACACTAGGGATGATGGGTGCATCACGTCATCCCCCTCTCTTATTACCCTGATGTGCCCATAACTCTGGAACAGAGTCAATCTGGACTCATTAGACCACAGACGTTTTTTTTTCAGTACCCCACAGTCTAGTCTTTATGCTTCCTAGCAAATTAAAGCCTTTTTTCCACAGTTAGCCTCACTGATAAGTGGTTTTCTAAAGGCTACATAGCAGTTTAGTCCCAATTTCTTGAGTTGTTGTTGTTGTGAGGGAACTTCAGTACATTTACTATAACTATTCTAACTTTTTAAAAATGTATTTAATTATTTTTTTTCACTTAAGCCTTTAAGCGATGTCCCATTACACTCATTTAGGATGTTATTCTGAACACAGTTTACCTTGAACATGATGGTTCACCGCTATACTGCAATTTACAGTTCTTAATCCAATTTTAGTAGTTTCAGCAATCTCATTAGTTGTTTTCTTTGCTTGACGCAGGCCAACAATTAGACCAGTCTGAAACAGAGTAACTTCTTTGCCATGTCTTCTGACATGGTTGTTTAAAAAATGAGAAGCTGCTCACTGCATCAGTTAGGGTTTAATAACTTGCTGCCAGCTGAATCATATTAATCACTGCAGTAATTATCCAATGGAAGGCTCTTAATTATTTGCTTAGTTAAATCCAGGTGGTGATTTTTTTTTTTTTTTTTTTTTTTTGTGCCGGGCATAAAACAGTAACATGTAAAACTAGCTAGGACAGTAAAATGAAAAAGAAAAAAAAAAGAACTTTGTTTGTGGTAGTTTATTAATCTCTCATCATTTTAGAGAAAGGTTTTTCAGGAGAGAGGATGCTTTTTTCCAAACTGCTCTTCCATCAAAGAAGCGTAGGTGTAGCTTGGTGGTTAAGGTGCTAGACTGCTGATCAGATGGTCCCCAGTTTGAATTGTAAACAACCCTTCTCATTGTAGAATTGTGAATTTCAAATCATTTGGAGAGGGACTTATAACCCTTACCATAGTGATGAGTAGTAACACTATGGGAAATTGCTCTTCTGAGCTAATCTCTGATGTCTTTTCTCCTTAGCGTGATGCAGATTCACACCCGAGTGTCCCAGAGCACCAAACTTTTATAAAGTTATTCATACTTCTTGATGATTTAAATAATCTTGTGCTGTGCATGATTTTGGAAGTATAAAGGGTATATACTTGTACTATATCTTGATTATGGAGGTTACTTTATGTTTAATTAAATAAATTCGTCCATACTGAAGTAGAGTTTGTTGTCATCTTGTTTGTAGAAGTTTGTGAGGACTACACAATTGTTATTTAGGCCCTGAAGAGATTATTTAAGAAGCTGAACCTTAAGGCATATTTTTCTTTATGGCTGTAAACTGTAAATCTAATAGTTTTCTTTCCATTTTAGGATAAAATAATGTTAAGCTTAGCCATTGTGTGTCATTAAATAAAATATGAAGAGGAAGACAGTGTGTAAACTTGGTCTTTAGATACATTTTGATTTTAAACTTGAATTCTTCAGCTGCTTCTGCTTTGGCATGTGAGGATTAAATCTCAGCGAGGTGTCACTGGCAAGCTGTAAGCGTGATTAATTTGATATGTATTGTGCTGTTTAATAAGCGGTTGTGTGAGTCACTTGGGAGTAGAGTGAAACTCTACAGACACTAACAGGTACTAGAACTATAATTTATAAATAATAATAAATAAACCCAATAATGAATGTTGAAATATCTTTATCATATTTTATACGACTGAACAGACTAACATCAAGCCACTAAAGCTGAGGTTTGCTGGCACGCTGCGTATATGATTATATTTAAACATTTGTAAATACACATGGGTATGAATGCTTTTAGTAAATGTCCCACCAAAAGCTCTTTTTTCCCCAGGAAACCGGAGGACACACACACACACTCACACAATATTCTCTCATTGCTTTCAGACTCACACTTTGGCCTTCAGCATTCATTTTTTTTCCTGCCTTCTCTGACATAGTTCCTTTAAAGTAGTGCTTATTGATGCACATATTAGGACATAAATCTAAATAGCAAAAATCTTTTAACTGACTCTGTCTTAGATGAGGCGGTGGAGCAGAGGGAGACGACGCTGAAAGACGATCGGAGGGAGAGCCGTGTTCCCGAGCAGTTCGCCGGCCTGCTGCACGGTTCATCGCCGGCTTGCGAGTTCCCAGATAATCCCTACCAGCTCTACAACAAAGTACGCAAGGATCCTCCTCCACAAAGGCACAGCAACCTGCTGCTCCCACCTAATCACGCCATCCCATTATCTTCTACAAAGCTACAAAAAGAACCTAAACCTCAGGTTGTGTACCGTACCATCTTCCACACCAAGGTCAACCAGAGCCCATCTGTGCAGGGAAAGAACGGAGCAAACAGGAGTGGAGAAGGTGGGAATAACAGTGCAGGGGGCTACGAGGAGAGAGCGTGCACGCTTGGAAGGATGCGGTCCGGAATGTCGAGGAACGTGCCAGACCTCCAGCTTTCCAGAAGCCTTTCCAAGTCTGACTCCAACCTGGTGGTGGCATCACCCATCGAGGAGGAAAAACGGAACTCTCGAGGTCAAAACAGCCCCACCAGACTGGAGCGAACCCCCTCCTTCACAGCTGAATGGGAGGAGGTAATGTGTTATTTATCATTTAACTACAATTATCATTATAATCACAGTTTCAAACATTCCTATTATTTGACCTGAGCGTTGCCTGGCATGGCAAAACTATAAATCATATTTTGTCAAGACGTGGAAGGTTTTCCTCCATATAAATGTATGTATGTGGATTCACTTCACCAACCAACCTCAGGAATCTTTCTGTACCAAAAATAATAGGCAATTAACTTCACATTTTACAATCTCTTAACTGAAGCATTTCAGTAGGCAGTCATTCTCCAATCACTAAAAAAATTCATTTGAATGATGTTATTAAATAATATGAAGACAATCAAATACAGTGAGATTAAAGTAATTGAACACTGTGTCATAATTTGGAATTAAAAACCTGTTTAGAAAAAAATTATTCTTTAGGTCTGTGTTTTGAGTCCTCTGCATATTTATCTAGAACAGGCAGGAAAATCAATACAGTGGTAGATATTAATGGCCTGCTATGCCCTGGCTAACATCCAAAACATATCCATCATCCTGAAATGAATCACTGAGGTGTGAGTAAGAATACTCTCTGAATAATACTAACAGAAGAAATATATAATTGGTCACATATCTTGTTTAATTGAAGAAGTCAGCCATTTTATGTCTGAATTTGGAATATAAAAATGATGGGATCACATTGGTCAGTTGGAAGTGCTGGCTCTTTTTGCCCCTTTTTCTATTCAATACCAAACCCATTTCTATTTGAATAATAAAACCGTGAGCAGTTCTATTACTCCATTCTTTTTTTATATCATTTATTCTGTCAATGGGGGATTAGGCTTTAGCCTATGCCAGGGAACTTAGGGCACAGGGCAGGGTCCACCTTGGATGGGGCGCCGGCCCAGTAAGATGTAGGAGGAAACTGACAAATCTTGGGGTGAACAGGCAAACTCCATGCACACAGAGAGATCTAAACTCTGGAGG
This sequence comes from Clarias macrocephalus, assembly GCA_011419295.1. Lineage (NCBI taxonomy): Eukaryota > Metazoa > Chordata > Actinopteri > Siluriformes > Clariidae > Clarias > Clarias macrocephalus. The sequence goes on from JAAGKR010001479.1 coordinate 76,304, forward strand.
AGCGAGGTGATAGTGCTTACCACTGAGCCACCATGCTGTCTACTTAGAGTGGTATAGTAGTATTGTTATTTTGAAATTCGAAAGAAGTCACAAATGAAAAATATATACACCTAACTGACGTATCTGTCATTGACAGTAAAAGAGTTTGTAGAAATTGTTAAATAGTTAAAGCAAAAAAATTAGCTGATCGGTTTTAATGTAATCAATGATATTATTGGTTGACGCCCCGTACATGTATGCCTGTCTTTCCATATGGCAGAATCCTCTGTATAACTTATTAATACTGTACAAAGAAGTAACATTGTGTAAGGTTGAGTATCTTACTCCTTGTTTACGATAAGTTGTACACCTTTGGTCGCCTGTTCGGTAATCAGAGAGTGTATGATGAGAAATCGAAAAAGTAGATCAGAAAAAGTTTTGTCTTAAAACAACTCCACTTATGCAAACGTCAGCACTGTTATTTCAGCAGTGAAAATATTAACTAATCCCTGTAATGTTCGGTTTAGCTTTTATGATTAATATCTATTGGTGCACATGTTTGTTTACATGGAGCGAGTAGCTTATTCATAGCTTATTTTAAAGTGTGCAGTGTTCATAACATCATTTTCATTCAACATTTTTATTTCACTTATGGCGAAGGTTAGATATCCAAGTATGGCATGAGTTCTGTCCGGCCAGGATTGCGTGATGCTGTGACATATTATGGCACATAATTTCACTTGTACTCAACCATTTTTAGTTTAATTTTGGCGAAGGTTTAACTTCAGGCAGATACCAAAGTTCTGCCAAAGCTTCATTAAATTCAGACATACAGACATACAGACATAGACCTACAGATGATAAAAAACAGAGACAGGTTTCTGGTCCTCCAATGTATGAAACGTAAATCATTGAAAGAGTGACTTCTGACCAATGTACAGACTACACCTTTCTGTTATTTATACACTGTTGTATAAAAGACAAAATGCATTTCTAAAACATATCAGAGATTAACTTTGTTTGGTCACAGACGCAAAGAGCAGCAGTTTGGCAGTACTGGGACTTTAAACACATGACCTGTAACTTTTAACCACTTGAGCCACCCTGACTTGCTTGCAGTATGGCACTGCAATTTTTTAAAATTCTTTTTGAGTTCATTCAATGCAGGCTAGTGGACGATCAGATTAGGTATGATCAAATCCCAGCACTTAATCAGGATTGTGGTGGGTTGTTATTTGGTGGACTGTTTCTTTATTCAGTATTGGCACTGATGGGTGTCTGTGACTGATGCATTTTTGCCAGCTCTACACACATACCACCACGTCAGTGCAACAGGTGCGCTGCGAAGCATTCATCACACAAATAATATCTGACCATCAGTGATCTTTTTATTGACAGGAAAAGATGTTGTTGGAGCATGGGGGCTATACTCAGTAAATTCACAGCTCCAGGGTTTGGGAATACTGTCTGCTCTCTGTGTTTCTGCAAGGGTGCTTTGATCTCATCCTAAAACATGCTGGGTGGTAAACTGGTTGTGCTAAATTACTCCTAGGTGTCAATGATTGTGTGAATGTGTGTGTATGTGTGCATGGTGTAGTACCAATCTGCACAAATGAATTACTCTCTAATAAGGACAAGCTCATCAACAAGAGTCAGGGCTCCATGTATTCAAACACAGTGCAATGGGGGAATTGCATTTTTGCTGAAACGTCCCTTTCCTCATGCATCTTTTAGGCGATAATTACATATTCCTCCTGTCTGGTCCAGGGAGAAAAGGGAAGTCTTTCCTCAGTCCATCTTTCTCACCTTTAATTATGGAGATTGAAGTGGGAGGAGGGTGTATTAGAGGCGGGATACTGGGAATAAAAGAATGAGAGAAGACAGGGTAGGATTGTGTTAGGAAGGAGAGATGAATATAGTGTACAGCACAAAATAAACCTGTTGTGTTATGTAAAGACAGCCTACTCTTTCTCTCCCTGTAGATTGATAAGATCATGAGTTCCATTGGTGCTGGGATCGGGACCGAGCTCGAGGAGAATGATGAAGACCACACAGGTGTGTGTGTGTGTGTGTGTGTGTGTGTGTGTGTGAGCATGGTATCAGACACAAGTAGTGGTTGTGATGGTGTGTGTCTCCGCAGTGTTGTGGATGTAGCTTTCTCTTCAGCTCTGCCACAGTAGGGAGGGTTTTTTTGCGATGTAACTATGGTTACTGCGAGCTCCTCTTCACTGCCACAGACATAGTGCGGATGCCGAGATAGAGACAGGAAGTTTACGGGCTGTTAGGAGAGAAGTTTATCTCAGGACAGCCTTGAGTCAGGAACATCTCACACTCTCTTCTCTTCTCTTCTCTTCTCTTCTCCTATTATCTTCCTTTTCCTTTTTTCTTCTATTCTCTTTCTTTATCCTCTTATCTTATCTTCCTTTATCCTCTTATTTTCTCTTCATTTACTCTTTTCTTCTATTCTCTTCCTTTATCCACTTCTCTTCTTTTCTCTTCTCTTCTTTTCTCTTCTCTGCTCTTCTCTTTGCCCTCATCTTCTCTTCACCTCATCCTCTTCTTACACTTTTCACATTTAAAAATAGCTATTAATGCTGGCATTATACTATATGCTTACCAGCACCTCTCTGTGTGTGTGGAGGTGTCTGTGTGTATGTATACAGTATGTGTAAAGGGGTTGGTGGGTGTGCTTGTGTGTGTGAAAGAGAGAGACAGTCTGTGGGAGGAAGTCGCAGCAGCTTTTCAGTGAGACAAAGAGGCCGTGGCTGATCTGATGGCTATTATCAGCAATGTGAGGTACAGCTACTGAGCACAGAGCAAGCTTAGAGAGAAGCGGAAGGGAGGGAGTGAAGAAGAGAGCGAGAGAGGGGAGAGACGGAGAGAGATAGAGCGGGGGAGCACAGAGGAGCAGGCTGCAGAAGCATACAGATGAGTGTGGGTGTAGTTGATAAAGAGCATTCTACCAGGCAAGCTGCGCTCTCTCTCTCTCTTTCGCTCTCTCTCTCTCTCTCTCTCTCTCTCTCTCTCTCTCTCACACACACACACACACACACACACACACACACACACACACACACAGCACAGACAGTGAGAAGGAGCAACAGCTGAACAGAAGCAGAGCTCAGAGCGCCGCAGTGCTCTCCGCGTGGATGGGATTTCCATCCTTCAGCATGCCTCTTTTTATCTCTGGACCCTGACCCTCACTTCTTCACAGAGGACATCTCTTCTCTTCCTTTCCCTCTGCCCTTCCATCCCTCTGTCTTTCCTTTCCTTGTTTTCTTCCTTCTCCCTTTTTTCTCTTTTCTCCCACCACAGTCTCCTCTTTTTTCCAACCCCATCTTTCTATTCTCCCTATCACTGTCTTAGTTTCCTTACCCCTTTCTGCTTTTCCTCTACATTTATTTTTTTCCACTCTTCACATCTTTTCTCTCATTTCTCCCTATTTTTGTTTCTGTACCTCCCTGTTTATCCTGTTTCTTCTCCATCACCTCTACTGTTTTCTTTTTTGGTATTATTTCGACTCGCTGCTGCATTTTCTTTGCATCTCTATCTTTTTCTCTTCCTGGTATTTATCTCCATACTCCCTCTATTATCCACCCCCTTTCTCTCTCTCTCTCACCACTTGTTTTCGGGAGCATGGCGGGATCATTTGACAGCCACTTTGCGCGGAACATGATGTGGCAGTGCCAGCTGTCGCAGCCGGACTGCCGTTGCTACCGCGTGGATGGCTACTCACTGCTCAAACGACTCCCTCTGCACCCACTCATAGGGCCGCGCTGCCCTGTGCAGTCCGTGGGTCAGTGGCTCGACAACATCGGCCTCGTCCAGTACGAGAACCACTTGCTGGCGAACGGCTTCGACAATGTGCAGTTCATGGTGAGTGCCAAGTGTAAAGTCATTATCATACCCTGTCACTGTCTATGTCACTTATTTAATGAGTGTTTTTATGATACTTGTTTAGTCTGTGCAACCTTTATTTGGTCTGCTTTGTTTTTTTATAGCTTCACATGTTTCATGTGACTCTAGACAATGTATGTGTTATTATTTAGACTCGCAGTACATAAATATCTTTTGACCATTTCAGATTTTAGACAGAACACATTGCTAGTCTAGAGAAACTCAAAATCTGACGTGGACTCTATGATCTGAAGATGATTCTCCATCCACATATCACACACCGCATCCTCATATTCCCTCCCTCCCATTCAAAATATCTTGCTTCCTAACTTTACTCATGTTCAAGCGAGTTTGCTAAATTTTCTCCAAAATCCAGAACAACATGCTGCTCCGGATGTGTTTGCTACTTCTTAAGAATGTAACACATTGTGAGTGTTAAGATGATCCTGCCTGCATTTGTGGATAAAACCCATAACTGCAGTGCTGACTGAATCAGAAAATTATGCAATTTATAGCACACTGGAAAGGAAGCAGAATTCTGATTAGCACAGACTTGCCTTTTGAAAAGAACCTTAAACTTTTCATTAGGAATAAATAAGCTGAGAGAAGAAGAAAACAAGTAGAGGAGACTGAAGCATGGAGAAAGAAAGAGAGAGAAAGAGGAGAGAAGTAGCTAGCTTTAGACAAGGTATAGCTTTAGGTTTAACTAAACAAAATACAAAAGTTAGCTACTAGCAAGCACTGATGGAAAAACTGCAAATATTTACTGTAGAAATAGGCTTGTGTGTGACATCAGCTGGGTGCCAAAACATAGCATAAGGCTAGAGATATTTTTGAAAAAGAAAACAATGTTCATAAATACTGTACATTTATTTTTCCTACATACTTTGGAATCAGTCTTCTTTCCAAGCTAAGTAAAGACAGTTGTGGTTATAAGCAGTTAGGAAGCAGAGTCGGTCAAAAGAGCTTAAAACCCCCATTTTATGTAAGCTAATTCGCTATTTAGCATATCAGGGACTAGCTATAAATGTAAACAGATTTAGCCTGCTAGCCAACATGCCTAATACAGTACATGTTTAACAAACCTACATAGCTTGTCTAAAATCTACATCAAGATGCTAACTACTTAATGCTAGTTGCTTATAGTGGACATTTATTGTATTGTATTGAACATTTGTACAAACAGCAAAGTGGTTATAAACTTTATATTGTATATAACTTATATAACTTATATTATCTTCAGTTCATCTGTAGTATAAAAACTCAGAGTTTCTGTGACTGTAGATATGTATACACACTACCAGTCAAAAGTTTGGACACACCTTCTAATTCCATGGTCTTTCCTATTTTTTTTTTCTTTCTAACAATGCTAAAGGAATTCAAAATATGCAATAATCTCCTTTAAATGGTTGATATTAAGATTTGTCTGCTACTTATGCTCTTTAAAGGCTTCGTAATAGCTCTAATCTGGTAGGCTGTTAATTGGTGATTTTTGAGGCTGCTAACTCTAAATAAACTTCTCTGCCGCAAAGGAAAGTTTTGCTTTTGCCTTCGGTCTTCATGAGAGTCAGTTCCATCATGGTGATTGTTGAAATTTTGCAAATGCATTTGACAGTACTGTTCTTCCAAGAACTATTTCAGAGCAACATGTCTCAAATATCTATTATATATAAGTTTTACAATGTAGAAAATAAATACAATCTTGCATCCAAACTTTTGACTGGTGACTGCAGGCTAGATTAACATCATCATTGAGAGGTCGCCAAGCTGTGAGAAAGTTCTACAGCTACACTATTTGAAAGTGATATTTTGCTTCACCATAAGACAAGTTACCACCTTCTGACCAATGAGAATTAAATATTTAACACTCCTGGGTAAGGGTAATAATAGTACATTGGAGAGAACAAACGTGTGTTTTTAGGCCAGTTTCACCTACAGCATCATTAGCTTTTCCAAAGACTATCATTCATTGAAATTTTCAGTGAAGAAGATGTACCAGTGAAATTGCCCATGTTCTGAGGGACTGAAGGTCTAGTTGATATTTGTTTGTAGCATAGAGGCTGTGTAGTACAGAGTGGGGTTTGACAGGTGTCTTTAGGTTGGTGCAAGCTGAAGAAGGGCACTCTGATGTGACGAACAAACAAACAAACAAACAAACAAACAAACAAAAAATGGGGGTGGGGGGGGGGGCTGGATTACTATCTAAATCAGTTGTATGGTTTTATGGAACACAAGCCAGGTGCAGTAGCCCGATCTGTGAAGAGTCATAAGTCATTTCCATTAAAGGAAAAACCTGCAAGGATTAACATGGTTAGCACCTTCTGTACATATCCTGTATGTTGCATAGTATTGTATCAAACTTTCACTTTGTATGTTACTTTTTACACTACTGTAATTTATCCATGAGCATTTCTACCTCTTGATTATTTTATATTATTATATTATGTATTACAGTATATACACCAATCGGATATAACATTATACCCACAAATAGGTAAAGTAAATTGCATTAATTATCTCATTACAGTTACTGTACACCTCTCAAGGGGTGGGAAATATTAGGCAGCAAGTGAACAGTCAAATCTGAAAGTTAATGCAGGAAAAATGGGCAAGCATAAGGATCTGAGTGAAATTGACAAGGGTCAGCTTGTGATGACTAGGCAAATGGGTCAGGGCACCTCCACAACAGCAGGTCGTATGTGATGTTCCCAGTATGCTGTGGTTAGTAGCTACCAAAAGTGGGCCGGTGTTTTTGCTCAAACAGATGTTAATTCTCTCACTGATAGAAAGGTGTCAGAGTGACCGTGTTGGCCTGTGCCCACCAAAGCATCTAAACTGGATGACGAGAAAGGAAAAAGGTGGCCTGGTCTGAAAAATCACACTTTTACATTAAGTGGATGGTGCATGTGTGTTGTTTACCAGTAGAAGAGATGGCCAGGATAGGAAGAAATCAAGTTGACAGAAGCAGTGCAATGATTTGGGCAGTATTCTGCTGGGAGACCTTGGATCCTGCCATACATATTGACGTTACTTTGCCACATGCTACAGTACATATCAATACATGACAAAGTACACCTTTTTTATGGAAACAATATTTATTAATGTCAGTGGCTTTTTTTCAGCAGGATAGTGGTACGCTGACCCCCTGCAAATTATGGTTAGGACTTATCTGAAAAAAAAGACTTCAAGAGTTCAAGATGTTGACTTGGCCACCAAAATCCACAAATCTGATTTAGCATCTGTGGGATTTGCTGGAAAAACAGTCTGATCCATTGAGGCCCTATTTCACAGCACCACTTAAAGGATCTACCTCTAAGGTCTCCGCATAAATCCAGAGATCTGTTGGAATCCATCCTCAGACAGGTCACAGCTGGTTTGGTGGCACAAGGGGGACCTACTGTACGTAATAATATGCAGGTGATTTGAATGTTATGGCTATTCAGTGTATTTTTTATGTATTGAGCATATAGATTTATTTCATGCATAAAAATTATGCTTTTCATAACAAGATTAAAAATTCTGAAATGCAATGTGGGTGTTTTATGGCTGTATATTAATGCAGCACAAGTTATCGAGAAAACAGATAAACATTTAAAAAATATCTGCATTACTATACCGCATAACCATGAGATTTGCAAGCTTAATTGATAAGTTTCATAAGCCCTATAATAAAATAAAATGATTTCGTACAGAGCAGTTGGGGACAACTGACTGCAGAGCTGTACACCGAGATTGTGTGCATTATCAGATGGTCTTCCCTTCTACATATTCTAACTCCCAGAAAAGTGAGGACAAGGGCAGTGTTTACTTAAGCAGATTTCTGTGCATAATTTCTAAACAGAAACCATCTGGCATGAAACTTGGCATGGAGGATTCATGATGAATTAAAATATACTTGGACTGTATGTAAATTGTGTGTGTATATTGCTTAACATGTTGTAAACACCAGTGTGTGAACTCTTTGCTATAGTTACTATAGTTGCTACAGTTACTAATGTAGTTTAGAGACAAGTCACAAATTACACAAACCTATATAGATAGATAAATTATGTACTGCAATGAAGCGGTTAATTGGATTTGAGGACGCTACTTAAAAACCTGACCATTTTAGTATTTACAGTATGCACAAAACTGTGTTTTTGTTTTGTTGAATTTTTGTTAAGAGGGAAGGTATTTTTGGCTACCAAAAGTGGTGGTTAATTGTATGCAGAAGATTATTTAATAATCGTGTTAATGGAATACTGAGATAAACAGTGTGTGTAGGGGTGTGTGTGTGTGTGTTTGTGTGTGTGTTTGTTTTTCTCCATGATGATAATGAATAATTTTGATGGTGTTTGGTGACATATTTCAATCACCCTTTCCCAGACCTGCATTTATTCCTTTGGTTGCCTAGGCAACTGCTGTGTGTTTGAGACGATCATGCAGTGAGAGCCACGCAGGAGAAATCAGCTTCAATTTGCTTAGTTCAGCTTCTAGCCTTTGAGCGTGCGAATGTTTTTTTCTTCATTAATATGCACGCATATTAATGTTTGTGTGTGTATGGGTGATACTCATTTCCTTATTAAAGCACATATAGTGTTATATGTGTGTGTTGAATACCAGTCCCACATCTCTCTCTCTCTCTCTCTCTCTCTCTCTCTCTCTCTCTCTCTTATGCATCTGCACTCATAAATAAAGGTACACCATAAAATACTTTTATGGTAACAGTAAGCATGTTGGTCTACAATGATAAAACGATAATTTAAATATTTCTTAAGTTACGAAAAATGATTTGACATAACAGCTCCACTAAAATAATAGGTAAAGTGGCACCAGACATTTTTTTAATTAAAGTGGAATTCGCCTGGAACAGTCACGTTTTTTGTACACTTGAATAGCACACTTCTTAACAAAAAAAAAAAACTTTTATATGTTTGGAATCTGTCTTATTTCATATATGCAAAACAAATCTTCAAAGGTAAAAAAAATCATAATATAAGCCAATTGATGTTTTTTTTTGTGAAGAAATTAATGCATTTAAAGTAAAATGTCACATAATCTTAATTTAAAGAAATCTGTAACACTGAGAATTAAATTGTTTTAAAGTTTCACACACACATGCAAATTATAGTAAATATAAACTACTGGTCAAAAGTTTGGACACAACTTCTCATTCAGTGGACTTCTTTTAAATATATAAAATACAGAATGTTGTATGCTTTAGATTTCCCAAAGTAGCTACATTCAGCTTTGATTATAATTTGGCACACTCAGGGCATTCTCTCATCAAATTCATGAGGTAGTCACCATTTTAATTCCCAGGTGTTCCTTGTCAAGTGTTAATTTGTGACATTTCTTGCCTTCTTAGTGCACTTCAGACCATCAGAGGGTGGATACAGAGTCAATAGCCAAGTAATGCCACGACAATTCAGTTAAATTTAATTCAATTTTATTTTTTACAGTGTCAACAGAAATTTTCACAATCATCTTAAAATATTTCCCCTCATCATTCTATACACAATATTCCACAAGGTAGAGGAGACAAAGTACAAACAGGTGTTTGTAGTTTTTTGTTAATATATTTTATTTTAAAAATAAAGACTGAAATGTCTCATTTAAATAATTATTTAGACCCTTTATGACACTTGCCAATCAGCTTTGATGTATCCTATCAATGGTCCTTGAGCTTCTACAACTTGACTGGAGTCCACCTCTGCCTAATTTACTTCATTGGACATACGTAATCAGGAAAGGCATGCACCTGTCTATATAAGGTCTCTAGATTGTGCATGTCAGAGTGAAAAAAAAAAACATGATGTGGAAAGAATTATCTGTAGACAGGATTTTGTCAAGACACAGACCTGGGGAAGGATACAAGAACCTTAAAAACATTGAAAGAACCAAAGAGCAGTATACCCTCTATCACTTTCAAATGGAAAAGATTTGGAACAATCAACAGCCTTTCCAGATAAGAACATAAGGATAGCTATAAATGAGATCTCCCTTGTGGAGATGTGAGTGACTTGCAGAAGGACAGCCATCACTGCAGCACACCACCAATCAGGCGTACTGTATATGGTACAACCAGAAGCCATTCTTCACTAAAAGGCACATGACAGATAGCTGGGAGTTTGCCACAAATCACCTGAAGGACTCTTAGACCATGAGAAACAAAATCCTCTAATAACACAAAGTTTGAACTATTTGAACTAATTTGTATTTGAAATTAGGAAATCAGGCACAGCACATCACATTATTAAAACCATCCCTACAGTCAAGACAGTCATGCTGTGGTGATGTTTGACTGGGACTAGGAGATTAGTCAGTATAGAGGGAAAACTGATGCAGATAAACATAAAAAGCTATCCTGTGAAAACATTCTTCAGAGTGCTCAGGGTCTCAGCCTGGGGAAGAAGGTTTACAGTTCAACAAGACTATGACCCAAAGCATAGTATGGAACCCAAAAAAATGTGGAAAACTGATTTATGAAATGTCTGAAAACTTTTTGTCAGCACTGTATAACACTCTTAACAACAGTCATTGTCACAAAACAGGTGTACAGGGGAAAAAATGGAAATGTGAGGAAATATATATAAATTGTAATTAAGTTCGGCCCTGATAAGCAAGCCGAGTGCAACAGTGACTAGAAAAAAAACTCCCAGAAGAGACAATAAGAATGAATCTTGAGATAAGACAGACTCAACAGTGAACCCATCCTCATTTGGGTGATATTAGATAGCAGGGATTGATTTGTGATCATACTGTGTGTTGGGAGTCTGCAAGTTTTCCCAAGAGAAATGTTTGTGTGTGGGAAATTCAGTTCTGAACTATTGAGGGACTGCAGGCACAAGGTATCAGAGAACCTGCATGGGCCTAGTCCAAGACCATCTTCATGGTCAAGTGGAACCAGGCACCACATGCATCCCAAGCAGACCATACGGGGCTGACCTCAGCAGAGAGCCAGAGGTCTCCAAATGGGGCACGGGAATGTGTCAGACAGGTCTGGAGGGAAGAGGCGGTTGGCAACTCATGAGTTCCATGTGAGGCTCCACAGAGAAAGAGAGCGAGGAAACATACTGTAGACATGAGGGCTCCCAAGGAAGTAAGCAACCAGTCACTCCACTGTCAACAAAGCTGAGTGATTAATGAGAGTGGGGGAAGACAGCATTCAAACATACCAGTTTACCACAATACTCTGTGTGGAAGAGTTCCCCTAATACAAATCTATTCACAAAATGCTTGGTTAAATAAAAAACTGTTCAGCCTGGACTCAGACATTAAGACTGTGTCTGAGTCCAGAACATTAATTGGAAGGTTATTCCATAACTTGTGGCTTTTTAAGAAAAAAAAACTCTGCCCCTGCTGTAGGTACTGACATGCAGCTGCACCCTTTGATCATACTAGGAGTAGCAGTGCTTTATAGGTCATAATAGTATTATTTTGAAATTAAAACTTCTCTGGGAACTAATGGAGGTGTTGTGCTCAAACATTGCATTCTGGACTGAATAGAGCTTGTTTATGTGTCTACAGTAGCTGAACCTTAGACAGTAAGGCCTTAAAATAATCAAACTTGGAGCAGACAAATTCAAATAGTTTTTCTACATCATGTAGAGTGACATTATATTCCATTCAATATTTCTGAAATGGAAGAAGGTTATCCTAGCAATATTATCTACATAAATGAAAGACTGGAATCAAAGACAGGGTTCTTTTTCTGCTGACAAGGTCTTTTACTGCTGCACATGATGAAACAGAAAGCCCATCCAGAGTTACTGTATGACTATGCTGTGTAACTGCACGTGGTCCCAGTACCAGTACTTCTGTCTTGTCAAAATTAAGCAGAATGAAGTTAATTAGCATCCAGTGTCTTTCACATCTGGCTTTGCTGAGACATAAACTGTGTGTCATCAGCACAAGAGTGAAAATTAAAACCATACTTGCCCAGAGGAATCAGGTAGAGAGGAAATACAGTAGCAGTGGGCCTAAAACCGAACCATGTGAAACACCAAACTACATACATATAGAGTAAATAATTTACATTTACTGTACATTTCATATTATGGCAAGGAACTAAACGTAAAGTAAATGTGTTTGATAGACTTTTGGAAAATTTAGAAGCCAAGATAAAGGACGTTTACTGTCTGTTACCGTTATTGCAGTTACTCCAGCAGTCATGAACTTCTATGATGTTATCAACTACATTCCAAATTCAGCTTTTGGTGGGTTTGTGTACAACAAGAATTCAACACTAATGTATTGTTCCAATTTTCTGCAAAAGACGTACTACAAAAATATCATCAACAGTAGTTGAGCATGAGTTTCATATCAAGTGAAACATAACTGCAGCCTGATATGTCCATTGTGAAATAACTGTGGGAGGAGTAATAGCTTTTCGCAGATTTGTACAAAAATCACAGTGATTCAACCATAACAGTCTAGACATAATATTTTGGAATTTGCCCTTTTTAACACTCTTGTTACTTAAAGTAAACATGCACAGAATATTCTCTTTTGCATCTCTTTTGTACCCTAAGACTGCCAGAATGGATTTATCTCATTGTGCAGTAACTATGGCCAAAAGTATGGCCACAATATGGCCAACAGTATGTGCACCCTGACACCCATACATGTTTGTTGAGCATCCCATTCCAGATTTAGCTCCAGGGTTGATTTTCTAAGCCTTGTGTAAGTGTGAATGCGTCCACACTGATCAACAGCGTAGTTTTTGTTCATCTCTTTTTGGCAGATTTTACGTTGAATTCATCTAAACCATCTTTAAAGTTCTTGTGACAGTATGTACCAGTCGCTCCACTAAATGTATAGTTCCTTTATAGTTTTAACTACTAAGGCATCTGTTTCTTATTATCTTATCCATATTGCAGCATTTGTTCTTGTATATGTGCAGTTAATGTATATTTACAATCATTCTGGTAATTTCTTCTCTTTCTGTTTATTAATATTTGATAGCTATTTACATAGAGTAACATCCAGAGGTGCTGATTTGAGGATCTTACAAGGAGATACACACAATGTAGTAGAGAGAAAATGTATGATGTGGGGTCTCGAGAGGTTAATTGAAGTAAAACGCACTGCAAACCTACTTGAGCATTGTGTCAGTGACAAGTCAGAGATTTCATATCTGATAACTGTAATGAAACTGAAACTCACAACAAAATAACTCAAACTGAAACGCAACAGGAATAATAAAAGGCAAACTACATTTTTCATTTCTTTTGCATAACATTAGACAAAATACCTGACAAAATTAAAACACAAAATTTCTCAGTGTGTGGTTTCTGGGCTCAGCATGGACGCGACGTTAAAGCCACAATGACGAGGGAAACTCACTAAATGATAACTAGAGTCAACATTGGAACATTTGCTTTTAATTTGCGATTTTACCCTTTCATTTTCAAGGACACCAATATGTTAAAGAGATACGGGCGGGGATAAGACAAGGCCATGACTAATCAGATTTCTACTATGAATGTTAAGCAAAATAAATTCAAACAATGCAGAAGGAAGGAGTGTAGCTTACAGTAGCATGCGGGAGATGGCCATAGGGAATTAATGGAGTGAATGTTTTTTTTATTCAAATATGAAATTATATGTAATTTCAAAGTCCTCGAGAATATGGAAATCCAATAGGGTCACATGCACAACTAAACACTGTTTAATGTAAAATCAAGACAGTTTATGAGATATGTATATATTCACTGATTAGTTTTTTAATATATGCATTATTTATATGTTGCATTACTTCATACTGGGTGAATTTTATTTGATTGTCAATTAAATACAATCAAATAAAACACTTTCCAAACATAATGCTGACAGGCTTTAGTTATAAAATGTTTCATAGTTCATAGATTCAGTTCAGTACAATATTGAACTATAGTACAATACAATACGCTCCCAGAATGATAAAGCACAAAGTGCTGGCCATTTTACTGTCAAACTGCTAAATAATGCTGAGGTTGATACAGAACATTAACAAAGGAAGTATATGAAGGATGGCTTCTTGAAAGCTGTGAGAGATTTATTTATCTGAAGGGATGATGCTTTTTAATTTTGGCAATCAATTGCAGTTCATCAGGAGTGAAAAGTTTTCCTGTTAGGATTTCAATATTAATTATATCCATGAACTATGGGTTAGATGAACAAATTGAGATGACAAATGATGATTTGATGTTATATTTAAAAGATTGACACTATTCTCACTTACATGAAAGATTCAATTAGTGTAATAAAATGTTATGTTTCCTTCTTCCAAAATGCAAAATGTTAGGTGCGGTATGGAAATCAGTTAAGTTTGTATTTATTTATTTATTTTTGCCACAAAATAACTTATGATCATATATTTGTCTGTTTCTTTGTGTCACTAATCCCTTTTATTTAATTTTTTTTATATTAAAACTGTAAACCTGCACTTGAGTCCACCTGTCCACTTCATGCTGATTGTTAATTCTGAACAATAATCAACGCTTGGAGTAATTGAGAGTCCTACATGAATACACACACACACACACACACACACTCTCACACATCACACACACACACACACACACACACACACACACACACACACACACACACACACACACACACACACACACACACACACACGCGTGTGCACACACACGCACACAAACAAACACTGCCTTACCAGGAGCTCATTATTATGTAAGACTACACTATCTGCTAACTCCAGATGAATGGGGTATCAGAAAAGAAGCTTAGAAAAGACTCTTACTGGTTCTGTGCGCTCTCGCTCTCTATCTCTCTCTTGCTCTCTATCTCTCTCTCGCTCTCTCTCTCGCTCTCTATCTCTCTCTCTCTCTCTCTTGCTCTCTATCTCTCTCTCTCTCGCTCTCTCTCTCTCTCTTTCTCTTTCTGCCTCTTATTAGTTGTAATTTAGTGTACATATCTAATATATCAAATGCCTCAGAAATACTTTTAAATGTGCTGGGTATTGTGCTGCTGCTTTGCCGCAGTGTTTGCTAGTCTCAGCTGCACCTGAGTAGCGTCTCTGTCTGTATCTACATGCAGCCTGTTAAACATGTGGGTTAATAAAGAGCGATGGATGAAGTAACTTTATCCTCAGAGCTAACGGATTTTTGTACAGAGTCAAGTCGCTGTTCAGCAGCACCGAGGCTTTAATTTTCTGCCTTTCCCACTCAGATCCAAATCAGTCCTCCTTCTGTCCAAGTGAAAACTTCATAAATCTCCAAGAAAATGAGAACGTCCACTCTCTGTGTGTACTGTACAGTATGTCCACTGACTGTCCACTTATTTTCCACTCACTGTGCACATACTGTATAAATGTCCACTCACTGTGTGTATGTCCATTCACTGTATACTTATAGTCCACATCCTATATAAATGTTTGCTTATCTTACAGTTCACTCACTTAGCATGTCTACTAACTGTCCACTTACTACATACTGTAAATGTCCCCTGTTAGCTCATTGTCCACTCACTGTGTGTCCACTCACTGTTCATTTACTATATGTGTTTCCACTTCCTGAGTGCATGTCCACTCACTGTCCACTCACTAGGTGTACATCTACTCACTGTATGAATGTCCATTTACTGCATGAATGTACTGTATGTTTTTCAACTCATTGTATGAATGTCTACTTACTGTATGTATGGTCACTCACTGTCCGCTTACTCTATGAATGACTGTTCACTGTATGTATGTGGACTTACTGTATCAATGTCTACTCACTGTCCACCCCCTGCATGTTCCTCTACTCATTGTACTGTATGAATGTCCACCACATGTTCATTCGCTGTCCACTTACTCTATGAATGAACATTCACATTCTGTTCACTTGCTGTAGGAATGTCCACTCACTGTATGCATGTCCACTCATTTTATGAATGTCCACTTGGTGTATGTCCACTGTATGCATGTCCACTCTTTGTCCACTCACTGTTATACGTTCACTCACTTCATGAATGTTCTCTTCCTGGATGTATTTCCACTTACTGTTTATTTACTGTATGTAGATCCACTTAAATTTCTCTGGGAGTTTTTACTCACCACTGTTGCCTTGTTCATTATGGACTAATGAGTAAAGCTACAAAGTTTTACATTTTGTAAATTTTAATCTCTAATCATGAATTTAAATGTCTGTGAAGCTGCTTTGTGAAATTGTTCATTGGTAAAAGTACTCTACAAATAAACTCAACCGAGCTGAACTGAATTACTGTCCACTCACTCTATGAATTTCTACCTACAGGACTGTATGAATGTCCACTCACTATATATGACTTTGCACTCACTTTCAACCCAATATCATATTATCCAAAAACTTTTTGCATTATGTTATATAATGACGTGATAATAAACCTTATGGTTTTGCATATGTAATGTAAAAAAAAATTGATTTGTGCAATTTGATTCCGGAATGATCTGACCACTGAGACTGCATATTTTTATCTGCTAGGAGAGGGTCTGATTGTCTTGTTCTGATAATGCTATTTTCATCAGGTCTATTTTTGAATAGAACACGCTTGCATGTGGTGGATCATGGTACTTATTGCCATGGTTACTCGACAGCCTGCTTGTCCAGGCTAACTAATGTACTGCGGGTGAATAAAAGTGAGTGGTATACAATGCTGTTGTTATTCTAGTCTTTATGCGATGCTGTAGCAGCTGTTATTATCACTGTCAGATCAACTGAATGGCATACTTGATGCAAGCATATCCAGATCCCACAGAGTACATATACATATACTGTACATGTAGCACAAACACTTTACAAGCACACTTACCAGATCCTGAACATGGTATGGAACGCGTACTGTATCCGGAGACTGACTTTATCACTAAAGTACTTGATTCATGATCCATAATATTAGGTTCAACTCATACCACATATGAGGATCTTATCAGAGAGAAGATAAGACAAGGTTGAGTGGACTAAGACTTACAGAGAATCAAGAAAAGAACAATAGACAAGAATTAAAAATGTTTACTTAGGACACAGCACAAAGTCTGTGGATGCATGCTGGTGTTTCATTATGGTGTCTGAAGCAGATGTTTGGTTCTCAGCGCTTTAATCAGCATGATTTAATCATTCATAATGCACCACACAGTCTGTCCATTATTCCCTTTGTCTGATTTGTTTATGCTTGTGTGTGTGAATCTGAACGCTAGAGTGTAAGTGGAGTTATGTTTAATGCGCTCAGATCTCTGCCGGGGTCCTAGCTGATTGGTCTGATAAGGCTTAAGTAAAGGTCATTAAAGGTGAAACTCCACATGAGGCAATAGATTCATACTACTGTGTGTGTGTGTGTGTGTGTGTACGTACACATGTACGTGTGTAAAAAAATAAATAAGTAGCCAAACCAGTGAGCTATATTCAAGCTCATGCACTGTATGTAAGCCCTGTTTAAAATGTTCTATGGAATTTCTAAAGAAAAATATTCTATAGAATTTCTATTAAAAAAAAACAAAATATTTAGAGCAGGTTCTTTACTCAACTTTAGAGCAAGACACTTTACTCATGTCTGAGGAGCTCAAAGAGAACAATTACGGATAGGAAAATTTTAGATGATCGTGTTCAAAAAAAATTTTTTTTTCCATAGAAGCATTTTTATCGACTGTGTTTCTATAACATAAAAAAAAAATTCTTACAGAGCTTGCATATGAGATTATTGGTCTTTAATAGGTCTTGTAGGATTCCATAGAACAGTAAAAACTAGTTCTATAGAATTAAGTCAGAGTTCTGTTGATATCAGTGCCACTCTACAGTGCCATTAAACTGTAGAGTTCCATTGCAGGTCTATAAAGTTTTTTTTTAAGCCAAAAGAAAAATAGAACATATATCAGAAGTCATATAGACACCTAAAGAGATGCTGTTGCATTCTGTGGAAACTGTATAGACCACTTTTTCATTTTTGTATGAAGAATTGTTTATTTGTCTGCTGGGCATGTCAATTTTACTAAATATCTCAAACTACATGATTCTTGGCCAATGTTAATTGAGGAAGCATACATAAATCTTTTGGCCTTTTACTTTTATTACTTTTTTGTTACAATTGTCATTATTATTATTGTTGTTGTTGTTGTTGTTAGTTTATTGACTGTGTATTTTATTTAAAATTATTTTTATTTATTATCTTACAGGGCAGCAATGTGGTGGAGGACCAGGACCTGCTGGAGATCGGGATTCTAAACTCAGCACACAGACAGCGCCTTCTGCAGGCCATCCGCCTGCTTCCCAGGGTTAGTACACTAGGCACAGATCACACAGAGGCCATAACGCCTCTCACTGATAAACAAATAGCAGTGACATTTACACATAGCTCGCACCATGCATCACCATGAGGAGCTAGAATCATGAAGGTCAGTGTCAAGCAGAATACTTATTCCTGAACAGACTGGAAACATACACATCAGTAGCAAATTAGCAGGAACAGCTAAACTTTTCCCTCTAGCAATCAGCATGAACCCACTACAGCATACTGTTATACATTCTGTATTGTATACACATGGTGCGTTATGTAGAGGCAGATTTTATACGTGTTATATATATACATATGTATATTATTATTATTATTATTATTATTATTATTATTATTATTATGCTTTTCTAAATTAGAATTTGAATGTGTTTTAATCAAACAAGTTACAGTGAGTGAATTTTGTTGTCATTTCTCTTTATACAATGGAACGACATGTCCAAGTTGGCGGTGCGGTAACTCACAGTGGTCATTTCATTAGTGATGGGAAGTTTTTTAGTAATTTTAGTGACTCGGTTCTTCGAATCTTGTTTATCAAAATAAACAAATCTTTTTTTGAGTCATTTATTTACTTTTGTTCTTTTGATCAGCAATAAAATAAAATGTTACATTTTCACTAAACAGACCCCCAACACGTCTACATACACACATTTTGTCAGCACGGTGGTGTAGTGGTTAGCACTGTCGTCTTGCACCTGCAGGGTCCGGGTTCGATTCCCGGCCAGGCTCAATTCCCGTCTCTGTGTGCATGGAGTTTGCATGTTCTCCCCGTGATTGGTGGGTTTCCTCCGGGTGCTCCGGTTTCTTCAAACAGTCCAAAGAAATTTAGATTAGGCTAATTGGCATTTCCAAATTGTCTGTAGTGAGTGTGTGTATGTGTGTGCCCTGTGATGGGTTGGCACCCACATCCTGCCTCGTGCCCTGTCACCTGGCATAGGCTCCAGACCCCCCGTGATCCTAAATACAGGATAAAGCGGTATAGAAGATGAGTGAGAGTGAGAGAACATTCTACATTTATTTTGGCTAAAACTTAAACTTAGGCTAGAAAATAATTATTTTAAATCTTATAAATTAGATAATCAGTTTATATGCAGGCACTGGGGGTATCACAGTCTTTAACACGCCTTATTAAACAGGTTTGAATATCAGTCATATATCCTGACAAATCCCTAACATCTAGGATCTATCCATCAAGTCCAAGATGGATAAAAATTTGTATTTGTCTGGAAACAGCAACTTGTGTTGTAAAGCCTGTTAATTTTAGTTACCAAAGCTTTCTTGTGATTTTAAAGTCGTTTGGTTAATCTCTTCTGACCAAAACAACTGCTACTAGATGGAAAATTTTGGATTTTCACACCATTCAGTGTAAACTCTAGAGACTGTTCTGTGTGAAAAACCCAGGAAATCAGCATTTTATATTATTACACTTGTTCTAATATGTTATTGTTTCCATAGTAACACTCATTCACAGGGACTTTTGTACAGGATTTGCACAAAATAAAAGCCTCACACATTTTTTTTTTTTATCCAAGGAAAAAAAGGTTTTCTTCAACATGAATGCTATCCTATAGAAAGAAAAGCAAGATGCTGTTTTTTAATGGC
The DNA here is from genome assembly GCA_011419295.1 of Clarias macrocephalus. Taxonomy (NCBI): domain Eukaryota; kingdom Metazoa; phylum Chordata; class Actinopteri; order Siluriformes; family Clariidae; genus Clarias; species Clarias macrocephalus. The sequence goes on from JAAGKR010001479.1 coordinate 96,017, forward strand.
TTTAGATATTTAGAATTAACTTGTTTCACACTACCCTATTATTGATTATTTTCCCATATATTATATTCCTTACATAATGCAACATATTTAAATCAGCCAGAATAAAAATGATCAACGTTCATGTAATCCTGAACTCTCCTGAAAAGAGATGAAGCAATGACTAATTTAGTATCTGTATATGAGTAATATGAATACACGATGTCAGGAACAGACTACCTAGATGAGCAGTAGAGCCCAATCCCTCCAGAGCTGGTGTGAATAAAGAACATAGCTCACTACATCCTCTGCTGAGAGTGAGAATAAGAGCTGAATCTCTAGTGATGAGAAGCTGAACTGGTCTTCATGTGTTGTAATGATGTGTGTGTGTGTTGCAGGTGCGGCCCATAGGCTATGATGGCAACAACCCCACCTCAGTGGCAGAATGGCTAGAGTCACTAGAGCTAGGAGACTACACCAAGTCGTTCCTCATCAATGGCTACACGTCTATGGAACTGGTTAAGAAGATCTGGGAGATTGAGCTCATCAATGTAAGTCCAAAAATGTCTGCATCTTTTTAAACAGCTACTTGCTGTGTTTGAAGCCTGGTGCTTGATATAATCAAAGTGAAGCAGTTCAACCATTTTAAGCAATTTCCTTGGACTTGACACTGTAGCCAAGACAATACTTCAGATTATATCGGCCATAACATTATAGTTCAGAACATTATGCCCAATATTATGTAGATTCTCCTCATGTAGGCACCGGCCCCTTGGGGTATGACTCCACAGGACCTCAGGGTGTGTGCTGTGGTGTCTGGCACCAGGTAGCAGTTCCTTTGGGTGCTGCGAGTTGTGAAGTTGAGCCTCTGTGCATCTCATGGGTGCACGATCGGATTGGGATCTGGAGTGTCTGGAGGCCGAGTTAGTGGTTTTGGCTTCTTTTCTCACTGGCCCCATGTGGGCCTTTCTGTCATGGTCATCATGTTCTGGTGTTCTGATGCCTTTTCTGAGGGATCGGATCACACAGGCTAACCCATAGGCATAAATGAGCCTTGAGTGCCCATGATTCAGTCACCAGTTTACTGGTATATTGATATGTCAATGTGTTAATGTTACGCCTGATCGATGAATACACATTTTAAATCACGGTTTATTTTTCGTTACAGAGTATCAGCCGAGACCAATATATATCTGATATACTCGTTTTTTTTTAACCTACCGAACTTTTACAAATTACTGAAGTACGGTTTTATGTATAAACCATGCCTGTCCCAAACCATACATTGATATTACAAACCTGATTACATTCTTTGTCATGTGTTACAGGACATTATGCATATGCAACATTTTTTCACTGTATATTTTTGTGGGTGTCAGTCAGTTTATGTACTGGGTGTTGGATCACAAGCAAATCACTTTTATATTTACTACTTATCTTTAATTTTCACTGAAAGGGCTTCTGCACTCTCCTGACTTTGATCTCTTAAAATAAAAAAATAAAAAAACATAGGGAGATTACCAGAAAGGAAGTTCATCTTGTATTGTATGTCTTGTTGTGGTTTTGGAGGGATTGTAGACATCAAAAAAATATTTTAAACCATGCTCAAAAATATATGTAATAATATGCTTATAATGGGTGGATTGTAGCAGTTTGTAGGTGCTTTGAAGACTTTGTAAGTGGTCTGCGCCTCCTCCTAATGGATTGTTGCGTCCAAAAATGTGACACGTCATGTCAAATCAGGTATTAGACTACACAAGTTACTGTAGTTGCGTGAGAACAAATCCTCTGTAAATGGGTAACTCCAACCCTACTTTTGAAATGAATAGTCATCTTGGTCTAATAGACACTACACTGTGTATGGTGATGTTTATTACTGAACTGCACTGCAGGTTCATAGCTGCTGTAGTTACAGGTATTTAAGGTAGTCAGGACATTGTTAACAAAAATCTGAGCAATTCTTGACAATCCATAGCAAATCATGAGGCACCAGAGGTACCTAGCACAAAAATAGTGTACGTTTGAGGACAGTTTCAGTTCGGCACAAATTTGTAGTGCAGTCGGGAAATGCACTTTATACCACTTTTACATCTCACACATCTTTTTATTTCTACATCCAAGTTTACACAAATTGTTGTTCAATTCACACAGAATGTTTCTACATTTCCCCCTCTCATGCACCTAAAGCATAAACTGGACAAAGGCTGAAATGGAACAGTGCTTCATTGATAATGGCTTTTATAAATGCGTAGAGGCTGTATTTTGAGGTTTGAATATTCAAGCATCACATCCTGAGTGTAGTGCTCCTCCAAACGATCTCCTAAACTTCCATACATAAAGAAGTGAACTCAGGAATGCTCAAGTGAACCCTACAGAACTGTAGTGTGGTGGGACAGGTACTGTTACTGTGATGGATATTGATCAGAGTTTGATTAAGATGAATGAAAGAGAGAGAAAGAGAGAGTAGGATTAGAACTAATGTGGTTCAGGAGACATCAGAAACAAGGTATTGTATTTCCTCTAGCATGGTTCCTCATTTAACTGCTGCTTGCATGTTGCTGCTGTCAGGATCAAGCTCAGAAGGATCATATAAACCCTTCTGTAAATCCTTCATGCACTGTTGGGATGCTGTGGGAACGAATTTACAGTAGCCACTAGAGGACAACAAACCTTCATGGTGAAATCCATTATCTGTCTCGGTTTCTGTTTAGCATCCAAAACATGCTAAGCTGTTTGTGTTTGTGCTTTATATAAGGATTTTTTTTTTACACTTTTTTTCACAGCTTTTCTAAAAAAAAAAAAAATTGTAATTTATAATTGTTTTACCTCTATGCTCTAGCCATGGGTTAAACACTTAAAATAGAATTGCTATATAGACATTATCATTCACAAGTAATTAAAACACACCAATTTGCAAAACATAACTTTATTTACCTTTAAAACCAGATCTCTTGTGGAACTTTCTGGAATGCTCTATCAAGAGTATTCTATCCTCTATCAAGATAAATATGCTTCAAAACTATAAGACACTTTCCAAACCTTTAAACTGTTATTTAAGCTAAAGTTAACAACAATAACCATCCAAAATATTTGATTAGATTTGCTTTAAAATATTTTAAATCCGGTAAGATATTATGTCATGTTCTGATTTTAAATGTTATAATTTTTGGCTATTGACTATTGGCTCTTTGTGGACAGCAAAATTTATTCTGTTTTTACACCCTTCCAGGTTTTCCAGGTTTTGCATATAATAATATCAACATATTTCAGATATTTCAAATGTAGAAATCAGAAGTGTGTACCACATTAACTCGGTTCCCAAAAAAGACAAAGAAAATGTAACAAACTCTATCTATGTTTTATGTAGTATATTTGGAAATTATGAGCTATTAATATTTTTGCTCAAATGATGTTGGGCAGAAACCTTATCTGAGACCTGGCAACCTTAAATTTTTTATGTATCTATTTATTTTTACAACTACTTTACATTTTATATTTATTTATACTCAGTTATACATTTTTATACAGTTATACATATTTTATATATTTCACATATTTTCAATACATATATAACTCTGTATATTTTTCTCGTAGTACAATTTATAACCCTATGGTGAAATACATATATATAACTCTATAAGTGCAATGTACAAAGTGTAATACACTATGTACAGTTTATGTACATACTTTTGCATAATATATCTCTGACTGCTCTTATTTATGTTCATGTATATACGTATATATTCCCATATATATGTTACCTATGTGGCTTAGAAGGGACCTGGGTCCTAATTTGGGTCCTACCATAACATGGAAGTGTGCTGGTATGACAACAAAGATTCCTTGAATCGTTGAATCCTTCTATCCTAAATTTATACAGTCAAGTATTCATATACAGTATAATGTTTTTTAGTCAAATGGTCTAACGACTGGCGTTCAAGTCAAACCTGGACTTTTGATTGTGCTGAATAACAAAACAGTAAAACAAAGAAAGAAAAGATTTTTATTTTTCTATATAATCTCCTGCTACACTAATGTACTTATCCCAGTGTTCCACTAGTGCTTGGATACAATCAAGGTGGACAGTTTTCTCAGTACGAGTATGATCATACTGCCTGCTTTAAATCTGAAACACTGGCCTCCCAGGAGCTCCTTTAATGGCCCATGAGGAAGTGACTCACAGACGAGTTCTTGTAATATCCAAGTGGTGTTTGTGAATGATTGTGTGTAAAGTTCCAATAGCATGTCTTCCCCCAGTTGGTGTCGAATTATCTGTCGATTTTTAAGGATAACCTATTCCACTCACTGAAGGATCTTGGGGGGGGGGTATTGCAGTGGACTACGATCCACCTCAGCTGAGATCTTCAATAACGAATGTACAAATTTCTTTAAAACGTTCGCACCATTCAGGTGTTTTATTGCAGCTAAGAATCTCATCACCGTTCTGTGCTTGAGGCCTTCTGGAAATGTCAATCATTTTTTCCCCTTCATTCACAAGAAATTTCATCAAATCCCGGTTTAGCTCGAACGCCCCTGGTATATACAGTACAGTGTATGTGTCTGAATGCGTTTGCAGGTGTGGGTGTAAGTAAAAGATCAGGATTGCACAATACTTGATTTTACCCCCTGCCAGGTCCCAAAGTTAATTAATACACATTTTCATCTCAGCCTACATGCAGGTTTATTATAGCAGAATGTTTAATGTTTAATGTGGGAACTGTACTCTCTTAATGACACAGCTGCATAAACAGCTGCATCTGTGTGTGTGTGTGTGTGTGTGTGTGTGTGTGTGTGTGTGTGTGTGTGTGTGTGTGTGTGTGTGTGTGTGTGTGTGAGTGTGTGTGTGAGTGTGTGTTGTGTGTGTGTGTGTGTGTGAGAGAGAGAGTAGTTGTGTGTAAATAGGGAGAGGAAATATATGAATACATCATATTTCTTACTCAGTCACAGGACCCATGATTACTCGAGCATGAATAACTACTGTGTTGATGGCAGAACCTCTGCCCTTATAGCTGTGTGTCTCTCTCTTTCTCACACACACGCACGCGCGCACGCATGCACGCACGCACACACACACACACACACTCCAGTTTATAATACAGTGTTTGCCTGACTGTACTTTTTTTCTCCTGCAATGATAAGAGTGTTACATAAAATTTTGATAGTGTGTTTCTTTCGGTACAAATCACTACAGTGCTACAGCGTTTGTGTGTATCATACATGGTCTGTAATAAATAGAAAGAAAATGTAAACACTCACAATTACAATCAAAAATGGAAATAGGTCATTATAGTCCATCATAGAACTGTGTAGAAGTAACAATTCAGGCTGATTCACAAATGTTTCTCTAACAGAACTCTTTACTATTCAAAGTTAAATAACAGATGTACTGCGTAACTATAATCCATCATTTATCACATAGCAGGATGGAGACCTGACACATAATTGACAGATAATTGACAAACTGATAATCATGAGTTATACATAGTTCCTTACATTATTTTTTACTTATTTGCATCATTGTTTTCAATCTGTAAAGCTGATTTGCAACAATCACCACTGTTAAAAGCTCTATATAAATAATCAAATTGAACTGAGTTGAATTGAATTGAAGATACAGTATAGAAGAAGTTACGTTATTGTGCAGTGTACAGTGTTGTACAGTCAAGTGCTCATATTGTACACAAGCTTTATAATGCACATGCTTCAAAGCCATAGACTTGTCTATAAAGTACAGACAGTGTGGTGAAAGGCTTGCAAGAGAACATTTTCTGAAAAGCAGGGCAGCACACCATCATTGTGTATGATCTATTGTGATGAGACAATACATTATTAATGCTATAAATAAAGAGGCATAGAATTGTTCTCAACAGAGCATCATATAGCATGTAGGCTTTAACAAGGCCCAGATCCACTACATCATGGTTTAACACTTTTTTACCCAAACTATATTTCCGTTAATGGACTTCTAGCTATTTGCCTTTGAGAAGTTCAAAACAGACTCACCCAAGTGAACAATTAAAGATTGGATTAATATCAACTCAACAGCATCCAGTCTTTAGTTTTGGTGACCCAGTGCTAGTGTGGGAGAAAGACCAGAGGTTATTCTTTGATCTTGATAGTCTGAAAACCAGTGCCAGTGAGGAGTTATGTGCCATGACAATTCTGATAGCCACGTCTGTCCACTAGATGGTGCTAAGACACTTTCATTTAAAATGCAATCTCTTCTACACAGCATGTAGTGCTCAGTAAAGAATTAGTGACTGGTCTGATGAAACTGGAGGAATGCGAGGATGCACTCTTTTGAGGAAAAGCATGAGAAATCCTTCTTGGCCTCTCTCCAGTTTTAACTGATATCAGCTGAGTAATTCCGAAATCCTCACCTGAAATTTGAACTTTTAACATGGTGAAAAGGTTGTGGATCCTTCACACACACTCACTCATTTACACACTGCGGGCTTGATTTACATTTTGTTTCTTGTGTAAGTTTTCGTGTCTTTTGTGTTGGGTTGCTCTTTCCAGCTCAGGCAGATGGCCATTGCCTGTATTAATGCAGCAGTCTGATCAACCACACACACACACACACACACACACACACACACACACACACACACACACACACACACACACACAAGACAGAGAGAGTTTGATGTTCTCTACAGTCCAAAGACGTGGCACCCCATATGTGCCCTTCCCTAGGCTATGCTCCATGCTTTACACAGAGTAAGCAGTATAGGCAATGGATGAACAAATTGAAAATCTGGTTTCCCTGAAATGTGAAAAAGGAAATATTGCATTAAAAGATTCTATTTCTACTCCTCTAAAAGACTAATCTTTACAGTTATAGCCTATTAAAAAGTAATTCATTTGTAAGATTTCATATCATCAACCATCACTTACAGTATGTTCTCTCTCCTCATTTTAAAGTAAAACCAGCAAGTGTACACTTGAACATTTTATTAATCTTAGTTAATCTTATTAAGGCCCTTTCCATAAATGTTATATGTCAGCAATGTTTCCTGACAACGAACAAGGAAACAAATAAATAGGGTACTATTTAAAAAAATATTAGTTTTAGATTATATGGCATAATAATAATAATAATAATAATAATAATAATAATAATAATAATGCATAGAAATATGCATGAAGACACATCTTCTGACCAATCATATTTGAGAATTTAACTGTACCGTGGTATTAATAATCTTGTGGATCATCATATAAATCTAGTGAGTACAGCAAGTGCACTGAGGACACGAAATGCATTGTGGGAGGACAGAAGGCCAACCTTTATTTCCATTTATCTACAGCTACATGAAAAGAAGATAGAGAGACAGATGTTATGAGTCACTGTGTTACAAGAAGCTTCCAGAGGAACGGTTAATAGATCCATTATACTGTATGTGTGTATAGATAGATGGATCGATCAATAGATATACACAGTATATAACCTTACATGCATATACACACCCAGCTAACAAAGCATGCAAAGTATTCCGTTCATGCTCAGTCTCGCCTGTTCTTGTTGCTTGTGCATTTTTTTCTTGTAGTGTAGAACCTCTGTGCTTTCTCAGTCCTGACATGAGAAGAGAGGAAAAAAGAAAAAGAAAGGTTTAAGAAAGACAGAAAGAAGGAACTAGTATGATTTTAAACGATGTCTGAAGATGTTGCTTTAGTATGCGATTGCTAGAGAAAATTGATGCTCAGTGTCTCGTGGACTAAATGTGTGGAGCAGCTTCCGTCCACAGAGAGAGAGAGAGAGAGAGAGAGAGAGCGAGAGGCAGCAAGAGAGAAAGCTTTACAGTATTAAGCGCTGTAGTACTGAATGCTGCATGGCTGCAGAGACACTCGTCCTCTCTGGATGGGAGTATCCATAGTAACCAGGCAGAAGGAGGACGTGGAGCGCCGGACCGAGAGCGAGGGAGCAAGCAAATGGGATAGAAGGGAAGAAAGATCGAAAACGACAGAGAAGACAGAGAGGAGGAGAGTGGCTGAGAGAGACATGTTGAAACGGAGAGCTGGAAGAAGGTCCGTGTGAACTGGAGTAGCGAGAGGAGACCGGAGGAGGAGAAGGGGAGAGAGAGAGAGAGACAGAGACAGAGAGTGTAAGTAAAGAAGGATTTCTCCATCGCTGCATCCTTTCAGAGCGTGTATGTGAGTCATCTTCTCACTAAAATATTACTGCCATCTTACTAAAAGACAAAGAAAGAGATAGAGAGAGAGAGAGAGATTCTCTACGTACAGTACGAAGCTACTTTGTGATGAACCGGTAAGTCTCCCACAATCATGTTGTCTCAGGTCAGGCAAGTTTCTTTCCTTAACACATACAGTATCACTGGATTATAATGTAATAATTAAACCAATCTGAAAATTTAATCTGGTCTTTACCAAACAAATTCACTCATTATTACTCGGTGTGCATGTGGTCCTGTGTGTGTGTGTGTGTGTGTGTGTGTGTGTGTGTGTGTGTGTGTGTGTGTGTGTGTGTGTGTGTGTGTGAATGCGAAAATGGAAAAAAAAAAAAAAACAGTTAGAAGAGGACGTTTCTCAGTACTGTGTTTTCAGTTACCTACGTTTTTTCTTTATTGCGGTCTGGTCTGAGATACGTCAGATTAGAGAGAGAGAGAGAGAGAAAGAAAGACTGATTTTTTTTTTTTCAGTCCTGGCACAAGCTATTCAAGAATGAAATTATGTTGTGCATAACTTTTTACAATAAACCTCATGTATACGAATGCAGGCCACAGTATTAATACAATATCGGGAAACAAATATGTGAAATGTGATTATTAAAGAAACAATACAGACAAAAAATAAATAGATAAACTTTTTTTTGCTGATTGTGTTTCCATCATAAAAACAAGTACAAAGCCCTAAAGAGGATAATCACTAATGAAGTGTTCTGATGTGGAGGAATAGCGCCTGTGCAGGTTGTGTGTGAGCTGCGGGAGTGATTTTTTTTTTTTTTTACACTTACGGGAGACTTTTCCCGTTCGGAGATGATGTGGGTTTATTAAATGAACACAAAATTACTAATGAAACAAATTTTGGGTGTTCACAGATTTTCATGAACCCCACAGCTGCTGTTTCTGTGGAGTAAACTGCTCATCAATCCTTGCTGATGTGTAAGGAAAAGTAATATTTTATTACATGTAGCTCAGCTGTTCTTAGTGTTAAATCATATAGGTTTACATATTTAATCATTCAAATGAACAGGAAATCCATTCTATAGAGCAACAACAAAGAACCCCTCCAAACAGGTTAATCCTTCTTCACTGTCTTTTAGTTTTCTCTTTTCTCTTTTCACTTTTTGTTTTCAGTTATACTCTTTTCTCTCTCTTTTTTTCTTTTCAGTTTTCTCTTTTTTCTTTTTTTTCACTTTTCACTTTTTTCTTATCCTTTAACTTTTCTCTTTTCACTTTTCCCTATACCGGAGCCATGCTCCTAGACCTGGTGCTACCTAAATGTCTACACGCCCGTTGCTGAGAATGCTAGGTGTCCTGCGCCCCCCCAGGAAACCCCTGGAGCAGCTGTCTGTGGGTTTGCCTGTCACAATACCCGCGATTTTAGTTTTATTACAAGTTAGTTATTAGCTATTACAGCTTGCTTAAGTGTGGGTTTATTTAAATTCGTCATTCTATTTCAGTGAAATCATGTGATTTCTTAAAACATGTCTGCTGTCTCATCAACTTGTACCATTAGTTAATTGTATTGTGAAGTGTGAAAATGCTTCTGCTTTCACTGTTTATTCTACAGTAGCTGTAAAATAGTTTTTTTTTTTGTTTGTTTATGGTGCAACTTCCCCAAGCATTTACATCATAGTGATTTAAATAATTTGACTCTTCTAAAACTAGTAAGGCAGCACGATGGTGTTAGCACTGTGGCCTCGCACCTCCAGGGTCGAGGGTTCGATTCCTGAATTGGGGCCTCTCGTTTGTGCATGTTCTCCTCGTGCTTGGTGGGTTTCCTCCGCGTGCTCCGGTTTCCCCCACAACCCAAAGACATGCAGAGTAGGTTAATTGGAGTTCACAAATTGCCTGTATTGTGTGTGCGTTTGTGCCCAGAGATAAACTGGCACTCAGTCCAGTGTGTACCTTGGCTCATGCACCAAGTCTCCAACATAGATCTTTCCTCCCAGATGCCCTTCCTCCCATTTCCTAACCCGGCTTTATACCGGCACTGCATGCAGTGGCTGGGTTGTATGTGCATAGGGTTAAAGGCCTTGCCTAAAGACCCAACAGTAGTGACTCAACGTTGGCTGGGCTCAAACCCCAGACCCTCCGGTCAGCTCTTTAGATGACCTGTCCTACGAAAGGACTCTCATAATCTAATAATCTCATTATATTATTTATAAAACCTTGAAATTTAGTATGAAAGTTTTCCATTTCACTAAAGTGCCTGCAATAGGGTTGTAATGACTTCAGTAAGACCAGTCTGTGGGCAGGTGTACACGAGCACCAAACCAGTCCCTCCAGAGGACAATAGCAATTCCCAATTATCAGTTACCTTTTTTTTTTTAGGATCAGACTACACATGTCAGCCTTCATTCCAGCCTTCCATGGCCTCCCATGACCATCACCTTTTCACTTCACAAAGCTGCAACATATCACATCACCCATCATAATGTGGCCCTTGTCACAGTACTGTAAGTAAAGCTACATAAAATATCTGTCTCATTACATTGGCACCTGGAAGTAGGTGGGCTATTTAAGACAGCAAATTAATCTTTTTTTTCCTTTGATATGTTGGAAGATTTGAGGGACTTTGATAAGGCCCAAATTGTGATGACTGGGTCAGAACAATCTGATCCAATCTGCCCCAATCTGCTCCGGGTCAGAGTACTGTATCTTCCTGATCTGCAGTGGTCAGGACATACCAAAAGTGTTCCTAGAAAGGAAAACCGGTGAACCAGCGAACAGGACAATGGGAGGCCAAGGGTCACTAATGCATGTAGGAAAAAGCAGAAGTGATATTGTAAATGACATTGTTGAAATGTCGCTTTATCCTGTATTCAGGGTCACGGGACCTGAAGCCTATCCCAGGAGACTTAGGGCACAAAGCGGGCTACACCCTAGACAGGGTGCCAATACATCCTTGCGACACACGCACACACACCCACACACACATTCACACACTGCAGGCAATTCTGGGAACACTAATTAGCCTATTCTGCAGGACTTTGGTAGGAAACCGGAGTACGTGGCAATTCCAATAGCAATTCCCACTTGCCCACCAAACACGGGGAGAACATGCAAACCCCATGCACATGGAGACGGGAATTGAACCAGGAACCAGGAGGTGCAAAGCGGCACTACATATTCATTAAAAGAAAGGTTTTGTCTACACATTGGTAGGGGTGGGTATTTGTGTTTTTTTCCGATACTTTAAAAAAGATACGGTGCCTACCTTAACATTAAACATTAAAGAGCAGCATTTTATTGAAAGAATATTTAAAATAAACAATATAGTATTAATGTAAAGTATACATAAATATAATTAAATATAAAACACAACTAATGAACATACTACCTAACCCAACTACAATAATTTAACACCAATAACAGCAAAGCAGTTCTTCTGCAGAAATATGACTGTATTTGTCTCATCTGGAAAAAAAAAAAAAAACTCACCTGACTTTGCTAGGGACAGAGCAAGTGTAAGTAAATACCCAAACTTGAGAGCACAGGGTTATGAGATAAAATCAAAATCTAGAGTAAAAGTGATATTCTGAACAGGTTTGTGCTGGATTTAATAATCTACTTTAAAATAAACCATAATAATCTACTTGCTCAATGTAAACAAACACCTGCACCAGTAGATATTAATTAGAAAATCTAACCTGGATATGTTTAATGCAGAAATAACACCGCTAAAGTGGTATAAGTGAATTTTAATGCACAAAAACGTATTTTAAGACAAAGCGTAATCGTTATCCAATCTACGTTTCCGATTTCTCATCCGTGATTCACTCTCCACTGTGTTTCCCACACATAGACTGTAAACATTAAAGATGTTTGCCCGAGTATATTGACGACTGCCTAAGTATATTTGCCGACATTTATGTATTCAAATTCAAATTCAAATTTTATTTGTCACATACACAATCATACACAGTACGATATGCAGTGAAATGCTTAGGCAACTGCCCTGACCTTAGAACAAGAAAGAAACAAAAAAACAAGAAAGTTATTTATTTAGGAAGGAATAAAAAAAAATATCTATATAGAAAATAAATATTAAAACAAAGTAAATTTGAGAAATATATATATAAAAGTAAAAATTTGCTAAGAAGAATAAAATAAAATATAAAATGTCAGTATGGTACAATATATACATTAAGGAAGATATAAGGAGATTATAAGAAGGTGGGAAAAATACCTGACTGTACAATAGAAAAAAGAAAATGTAGAATGGAGTGGACATAAGGAACGGAATGTCCAGCGGTGTGCAAATATGCAGTAAAGTGACATGGTTAAAGTGACTTGTGTGCATATTTAAAGTGACTTATGTGCATAATGTCCATGAGAGCAGGTGTGTAGTGAGGACTAGTGAGTGAATGACCTGAATGTTCAGAGTGCAGAAGCATGTGTGGATGTGGATCAGTACTGTGTGGTGTACTGATTAAGAGACCGTATCGCCTGCGGGAAGAAGCTCCTCCTCAGTCTCTCTGTGTTGGCCTTCAGGGAGCGGAAGCGCTTTCCTGACCTCAACAGAGAGAACAGTCCATTGCTGGGGTGGCTGAGGTCCTTCATGATCTTCCTGGCCTTGGTCCAGCACCGTTTGCTGGAAATCTGTCCACCTGCCATCCGCGATCGATAAACTTGTAGTGGACAGTTGACTCTTGCGCTACGGGAATATACAGGTGCAGGAGCGGTAGTACTGAGCGAGCACGGTGCAGTACTGATAGGCAGTAAATGCAGCAGACGCAAGCTGCGGTAAAAGGTTTAGGAAGGCCGTAGTGATGGTCACATGCTCTGCAGAGAAACACCGTTTCGCACAGTGAACAGGATTCTCTGTTTTTTTTTTTTTTTTAAGTATCTCGTTGCTTGTCGTTACTTGTATGCACGTGTCTTTGCTGCATTCTGGACCAACTGAAGCTTGTTTATGCACCTAGTTGAACAACCAGACAGTAACCCTGCGTTCACACCGAACGCGGTGAGAGCGTCAAAACGGCCGGAAGTCATTCATTTTCAATGGGAGCCGGCGGCGAAGGGCGGCGCGGCAAGTGAGAGCAGCGAGAGCGGCGGAGAGAGTTGAAATCAGCTCAACTTTATGGTAATGAGCTATGACGCGGTTGAGCGGCAACCAATAAAAAAGTAGAGGTCCCCGCTTGAGAGGATCCCACAGAACGCAGTCCTGAACTTTTGTTCCGGCTACATTAGTTCCCTGTGAAATGCTCGTTGCATTAAACTTGCACTTTAAATAGCATAGGAGAGTTTTCAATTCAAATTAATGTTATTTGAATTAAAGACAAAGTCTAGTAAGTGATTCTAATGATGTTATAATAATGCGAAATATAATAATAATAATAATAATAATAAAAAAATTAAATATTAAATTAGACTAGCAATTCACAATGAACAGAAGCCACACCATACGAATGCCTTATAATTTGTTTATTTCTACAATACAGTTCTTTCTATCAATCAATTTCTTGTTTTCTTCCACATTTTGGTCTCCACAAGATCAACAAGCTTGATTGCTTTGCGGCCAACCTAGAGGTGAGAAAAGCATGAAATTGTTTTTCTGCATCGTTTAGTGACAATATCTTCCTTATCTTGGCAATTTTTCTGAAGTGAAAGAACGTATTAACTACATGAGCTTCAAATGAAAGGCTGGAATCTATAATCACACCGAGGACACCGAGGAAGTTACAGTGTGATCAGAAAGCTTACGTGTGGTCCTATGACTGGAACGTCTGTCTTATCAGGATTAAGCAGAAGGAAGTTAATCAGCATCCAGTCTCTTATGTCCTGCACACACTGCTTAACTTTACTGGGCTGTTTTTCTCATCTGGTGTCATCAGCATGGCAATGAAAACTAATACCATGCTTGCGAATTATGTTGCCCAGAGGAAGCACGTACAGTAAAGAGAACAAAGGTATGTCGTGGAGAACTAAAGTTATCACTCACTCACACGTTGTTATTATTATATTCTTATTCTTATTATGTTATAGAAACAAGCAAAAATAACCATAACATGTGTGAATTTGTGCTATTTCTTTGCCTATGCAACACATTTTTATAATTTTTTTGTTACATTTCTAAATTCAGTCATGTTTGTGTAGTGGTTAAAATTCAATATAATTCAGCTCATCATATTCCCTAGTTGAGTATTGTGCAGTAGACTGTATGTCACTCTATACTGCACGATTCTGAGGCCTGAGCATAAAATGCTCAAATGCTAATGCTATAAAAACCCTCCGGCGTTTTCTATATGTACACTACTGTATCTATGCCAGCCCGTTTTGAGGGCTACTACCCTCGCACGTCTGTAAACAAGGAGTAAGATACTCAACCTTACACAATTCTGTTTCTTTGTGTTAGAAAGAAATAGTTAGACAGAGAGTTCCGCCGTACAGAACGACAGCCAGACATGTTCGTGGGCTTCAACCTGAAATAATAAAAATATCACTGATTACATTATAGCTTTAACCTTTTCTCTTTTTCTACAAACTCTTAAAGCATCAGGCCAGTTATGCTGGGGTTCAGTGTGCTCGTGCCCTCTGCTTCTATGCCGTGCACAGCTGCCTGCTTCCCGTAATGCAGTGTCGACACTCACGTGTGTGTAGGAGGAATAAGGGAAGTTATACAAAGGAAGACTGCCGAAAGACAGTCGCTTAGACCTGGTTCAACACTTGCCCTTGCGCGACAGTATGTTTATATATCTTGTTCTTCCCGTGCTGCTGCTCGCCGCCACTCGCTCGTCTGACAGTGAGGGTAAGAGGAGCTTCTAAGTTTTATAAAGCTTGTCATCTTAGATTTATTCAGCAACATGAAACCCTGATGAGCTCTTTCACTTCTGCTTCAAGCCACCTTATCGGCATGCACTAAAAATAATAAAAACAACAATAATAATAATAATAGGTACGTGATTGTCTCACAGCGACGATGTAATTCATGTTAATCTTCACTTTGACACCACGCAGTTATTTAGTTTAATACCGTGCTGTGTTTGTCATTTATGCATTGGGAAAATGACTCTCGTCATGTTTGGGTTATACATGAAGAACTTATTGCACATACTGTAAGTCCACTTCTCCTAAAAGGCTCTTCTGTATTTCAGAGCAAAGTCTTCAGCCCTGGATAGAGAACGAGCAATTAAGCCATTAAGGCAGTGGTAATCACCATAGCCATAATCGTATTGTCATTATATAATAAAAAATGATTTCTCACACCTCCACGGGTCAGGGTTCAAATCCCATCGCCTCTATGCGTGTATCTATAAGTTGGCAAGCTCTTCTCATGCGTTGTGGGACTCTTCCCCTGCTTGCTTCTGGTTACGCCATGCCCTCCACAGCCCACAGACATGCACTGTAGGTCGATTCGATTTTTTTCTGTGTAATTGGGTGGCGGCTTAGTGGTTAGCACCCCATGTTCGGATCCGTTCCCGCCTCGGTCTGTGTGCATGGGGTTTGCCTGTTTACATGTTCTCTTCAGGTCTGAAGACATGCAGGTTAGGCTAATTGGCGTTCCCGTATTGTTTTAATGAGTGTGTTAGTGTGTGTTTGCAGGTTTGCCCTGCAATGGTTTGGCATCCTACCCAGGGTGTGCCCTGCCTCGTACCTTAAGTCTTCTGGGATAGGCTCCAATCCCCCCCCCCCCTTCTCAGGCCTGATAAACAGGATAAGCAGTATAGACGATGAGTGTAATTGTGTGTGTGTGTGTGTGTGTGTGTGTGTGGGTGTGGGTGTGCACTTGTAATTTGCTTTTGATTTGGCAGCCCATTCAAGTTGTATCTTGAATGCTTTGTGCCCTGAGTTCACTGAGATGAGCTACATACGCCATATGGTCAAAAGTATGTGGACACCTACTGCTTCGGTCCTCACCATTCTAACACTCTTACATCATACTACTGTAACTAATCATTTCTTGGGTAAGACTTTTCTTGGGCAGCAAATTTTCTCAGGATGATTGTGGAAGTAGGAAGGGTGTTTTTTTTTTTGTTTGTTTGTTTTTTTCTGGATTCTGAATGGCAAAATAAAATGACTTGCTAAAAATCTGTTTAGTGCTTATGTTGTGACACGAAGTTCGTAGCAAACTCACAATCATCAGTTAGACCTGATAAGAGCATAATTGGGAGAGATGCACTTCCCTTTTCCCATGGCAGCAGCTGAAAAGGAGATGTGGCATGTGTGTGTGAGAAAGTGTGTGAGAAAGTGCTGGGTCATGAAAAAAAAACTGTTTTTTTTTTTTCTCTTTAAAGCCTGCATTGCCATCTCGTCTGAGATATGAAACAAACAGTCTGTGCATTTTTAGAGTTTTGTGTTAACTTTCCAAATATGATAATCTGATGCATCTTGTACCAAACATTCACTTGCAGGAAAGCAAGTTAAAATCAAATAAGATAATAAATATGTTAAAACAAGTATTAATAAAGTAAAGTATTCCATGACGGTATGATGCATTATAGAGTGGTCACGTATTCCAGATGTGATTTGTCACACACTGGCAAAGCGAAAGTTACACAGTTGTTGTTTGTACATCTGTATCAGATTACAGAGAGCGAGAGAGAGAGTTATGCAAGAATGCAGTTATGTTGTGCGGGACCGTTCTGTCAAAAACCCTTGGACTAAAAGCGGGTCACAGTATATTACACAGTATTAATAGAGTAAAAAATGTGAATTTTATTAAAGAAACACTGTGCATAAAACTTAAACAAAAAGATTTTTTAAAATTATTTATTTTGCAGATTGTGGTTACATTATGAAAAAAGTGCAAAGTCGTAGAGAGGATGATCACTGATGAAGATCGCTGGTTTTATACTGTATATCCTCGATGTTATTAATTTTATGACAAATTAGCCATTACTTGTTTGCAAGTTTATTGACTTGTTTGTGGGTTCATTTAAAATGGTCATACTATTTCAGTGAAATCATGTGATTTCTTAAAACATGTCCGCTGTCTCATCAACTTGCACCATCAGTTTATTGTGTTCTTGAGTGTGAAAATGCTTTTGCTTTCACGTTTTTTCCTGTTTTGTGATTTTTTTTTTATGATGCAACTTCCCCAAGCAATTGCATCATAGTCATTAAATAATTTCACCCTTCTAAAACCAGTAATGCCGCACAGCGGTGTAGAGGTTAGCACTGTGGCTTTGCACCTCCAGGGTTGGGGTTCGATTCCTGCCTTGGGGCCTGCGTTTGTGTGAGCGTGTGTGTTTTGTGCCACTGTCCAGTGTGTATCCTGGCTCAAGTCTTCTGGGATAGGGTCCAGGCTCCTGCATTCTTGTGCACAGGATAATGCAGTATAAAAGATAAATGAATGAATGAATAAAACTAGTGATGCACTGATACCACTTTTTGCGATACTGAGTACGAGTACAAGTGCTTACATTTGGCTACTTGTTACTGCTGGGTAAAAAAAAAAAAACATTACGTAGTGTTGTCACAGAGAACTTTTCAAAATGTAATAAGCGATGTTATGATATTAGGTTGAAGCCCACGTACTGTACATGTCTGCCTGTCTTTCTGCACAGCAGTACTCTCTGTCTAACTTATTAATACAAAGAAATAAAATTGTGTAAGGTTGAGTATCTTATGCCTTGTTTAGGCCTTGCCTTGAAATACGCTCCCTGTTTAAAGTAGATTATTAAATCCGGCACATAACTGTTTATAACATCACTTTTATTAAACACATCACTTTTCACTCCATGCATAACAATGTCAGCTCAGGTATTTTACACGTCCTTATCTCAGACTACTGCGGATATGTTTGCTCAGACGACCCATGTTTATCAACATGTCTACTTTAATTAGCACCATGGTTTGCGGAACGTAAGACAGACTGTTTTGTAAGAATAAACATACAATGTTTATAAACATACAACAGGAAGAATAAACATACAATGATCTGTCCGTACATCTTTGAAGATTCAGTTTTCAAAAGTTACATACAGTGGAACCTCGGATTGCGAGTAACGTGGTTTACGAGTGTTCCGCAAACCGAGCAAAGATTTTTAATAATTTTAAATTTTAGTGTTACTGTGTAAAACGAGGCAAGGGAAGGGGCTAATTACACACACACACACACACACACACACACACACACACGGCGCCTGCGCACACCAACGGAAACACTTATCTGTCAGGATTTATTTGTACTTTTTTTAAAGGTAAAGTGCAGATTAATTTGTTTTATTTTCATTTTATAGATTGTATTAATTATTTTGATGTATTTATTTTTGGGGCTGTGGAACGAATAATTGAGTTTTCATTATTTCTTAGGGAAATGATGATTTGGTTTAAGAGTGTTTTGGAATACGAGCCCACTTCCGGAACGAATTATGCTTGTAATCCAGGTTCCACTGTACTGTGAAGAAATCCGGCACAAAACTGCTCATAGTGTCTCTTCTACTCATCATTTGATTTATTAGACAAAAATAGATTAAACGAAAATAGGAATAAAATAATGAATAAGAACGCAACCCTTATTGCATAAAATAAGCAGATAAAATAATTAAATAATAAACGAATTAATAAAAAAAATGCACCTTTCCCTGTTTTGACATCTAGTCCTCACACTGTATTAAATGTCAAAGAGTATAAAAAGGTCTTGAGGTGAGATTTAAAAATAGGAAGAGCAAGGGTCTGCATGTTGTACAGGAGTAACTCGTTCCAGAGTAAAAAGTAATAATAATAATAATAAGAGGAAGAATAAGCTAGTTTTGAGATTTCTACATTTTTGCGAAGTCATTCTCATATTCCAGTAGTGGTAAAAATTACATGTTGTTATAAAAGTAATAATAACTTTCATTCTACCTGAGCAGTGTTTCTCACGGGTGTAAAGGGTGTAAAGCCGGAATGGTCTAGTGTTACCCGCCAGCCCAAACATGGTCTACCACATATAACAAACAATAAATACATATGACCTTTAACATAATATTTTCATTTATTTGATATTTCTATTAATATCACATTTCAGAAAGCTACTCATATGTGAAGAGTAAAGAATACCATGTGCATCAAGAAATCGGTCTGAATAGAGGGGTCAAGGGTAGTGTTTTTTATTAGTATTATTAATGGTTGCAAACACATCTGGCAGAAGGAGTGGTGTCATTTAAGCTCTGTTAGCAATACAGACTCAAGATGTTCTGAAAGGTGCATCACTATAAATAATATTATGGCAAAATATTATGGCACGTATATTGAATAAAGATGGCAAGTTCTCAACATTACCACAAAGTAGTCGTCAACACTGACCCTGCTTTGACACGAGGGGAAGGTGGAGCAGCTTGTGTAGTGAGCTCCAGCTTTGTTCATCAAATCTTACAATTTTACAATTTACAAATGTATAGAATATACAGTAGCTTGTATACATCTACATTTACTTTTGGGAATTTGGCGGACACTTTTATCCAGAGCGATTTGCGTACTGTAAGTGCTTTGAAGTTTCCATCATGAAACCTATCACGAATCAGGACTACTTAATGGAAGACGGAGAGGAAGTTAACCCAAATAGCTAGGAAACAGAGAAGTCTTAGTCACCGCTTTAAAAAGGGCTGCACAGACGTCTGGAGGAAGTTAATTGCACCACCTTGTAGCCAGGACAGAAAAGAGTCTGCAACTAGATATGTCTCACTCTCTCTCACTCATTGTCTATACCTCGTTATCCTGTATTACTTAGGGCATGAGGCGGGGTACCCCTTACAGGGTGCCAATCCATCACAGGGCGCACACACACATACACTCACACACTACGGGCAATTTGGGAACACCAATAAGCCTAATCTGCAGGTCTTTGGACTGTGGGAGGAAACCGGAGCACCCGGAGGAAACCCACCAAATACGGGGAGAACATGCAAACTCCATGCACACAGAGACGGCAATCGAACCTGGAGGTGCAGGGCGACAGTGTTCATTCAGTAGGGGTGCTCCGATCAGGATTTTTGGGGCCGCTCACCGATCTCCCATCACTAAAGCTGTATCGACCGATACCGATCACCGATTACAGGGTCTACTCGAAGCCTTATCATGTAACATTACTTATTAAACTATACCTAACAACAATGTAAATTAAGTATTGAAATTACAAGAAGAGGAATATCATGAGTTGACAACTGTATTTATTGGCAAGCAACATGTGCAACACGTCAACTTAAAACAGAGAAGCCTTAATACTTATACTTACAGTATTTTGTAGGTCATCAGTGTTTCCTTATTGAGCTCGGTTTCCCCTCTTCGAAGCCACATAACATTCGCACACTTTGTAATGCATGCCTTAAAATTAAACATCCTGTCTCAATTATACTGAGGCGGCAACCATGAACAACACACTTGTGGCTTTGTGTGTGGGTGGAGGTCAAAAAAGAAAAGAGAGAGCGAGAGAGACCACAGACAGGCAGTGCTTGGAGGGCCCGAACAATCACCCAGATCAACTACGTTGGAAAGCTCATTTTACTTTCAAACACACAAGTCCAGCATGACTTACGCTTTACACTTGCTTTTAGACGCTGTCGTTTGGTGGACCATAGCTCAGGGTAAGAGGAGATATTTGAACTGTTTAAAAAATATTAGCAGTTTTGAGAAAATTTGTTCTTTTTATTTGCGAATACTTTGTGCATATGGCGGCACGGGAGCTTTTGCAATGTGCACATTGCAATGTTTTAAGTTGTTTTGTTGCAATAAAATGGCCTATTCAGTGAAAATGCAAAAAATAAATATATAAAAATAAAAAAAAGGTTTAAAATGACAGTACTGTGCTCCAGTGAGAACTACACCCATAAGTATTTGAAATAATCCTAACAAATAGACTAACCAAATGTACTTTATTTGCAAAGCACAAAACTGCAAAATATTAAAGTATATACAAAACTAACATTGTTAGAAATGGAGATAAGCATAAAACATGGACTAGGTAAAAAAAAGTAAAAATCAGAGTATTTGAAGTATAAAAAAACAACTCTAAGCATATTCTTCTAAATGTTCTCAGAAAACTGAAAAGCTTAATTTTCAGACATTTAAATCAAACAATTTAGACATTCATGTAAATGCAGTTTTCTTGCATAAGTCAAATTCAGAGATCTTAACAGATAAAATCCACCGAACCTTACAGCTCACACTGAGCATCATTTATATGGAACAATCATGTCAAAGCCAATGACACTGTAAAAAAAAAAATTAAATTCTGCAGCTATTGTAGTGGCGATTTGTCTTGCTTTCTGCACTGTATGTGTTTAGCAGCCACACAAGATGTGTTTTGGCAGAGGAAAAGGCCATCAATCAGCACGTTTTTGTTGTACTACACACCACAATATTTCATGTGGTGCCCATCAGATTAGCTTCGTATTCATTAAGAGCGTCTGCGAATTGCTTTACATTCTCTTTTGCAATAACTTTTGTTGGTCTCTCACGTCCACATCTTCAAAAGAAGAAACAGGGAAGTTTGGTAACGTATTGGTGACATAATATTTTGTGCAGGTCAGAAAAGACAGATGGAACTGCGTGGTCGCACAGAACGGTCGAATTTCATAGTTGTTGTTAGTTGTGTTAATAATTTGTGATCGCGTCATCGCAAAGCGTATAACGGGGCGTTTGAATACAAACCGTGGGATTTTATACAGTACGATGAGGTCGTAGCTGACACATTTAATAGTGTGAAAAAAGTGTGAACATCCAATGTTTTGTTTCGAAGAATAATAATTTGCGGAAAAATAAATGTCTGAAACTGGTGTAGTCTTTCATATTATATCCTCTATTTGTAAAAAGAGAAGGACCTGGTTGCTGACAACTCACTGGCTGTCATCCAACCAATGCACTGAACTGCCTGTGGTGTTTGCCAGCACTACAAATTGTACTTTATGACTGCACTCTTAAGCCTGGTGGTAATAGCCTATTATACATGTAATAACATAATATTGTGGTCATAAATGTGGTGAACCAGCGCAAAAGCTGCGACTAGCTGTTTCATGTGTCTCTCGAAAACATGTGAGGGCCTTCAACCTCCTAGACTGGAAGCTGTTGAATGATAACTGGGGGATGGGAACTGGCCATTATTCTATAGAAAACTAGATAAGAAAGCCAGGCAAATTTCACATTTACTATATAGTGCCACTTTACATTTGGCATTTGGCAGAACTTTAACACATACTCACTTTTCGACATTTTCTAGGCACATTTTTTACTAAATTTTTCGCCTTAAGAACCGAAATTTTGCAAGAAATACGGCAGAGACACTACAGTGGAACCTTGGATTAGGAGCATAATTCGTTCCGGAAGTGGGCTCGTATTCCAAAACACTCTTAAACCAAATCATCATTTCCCATAAGAAATAATGAAAACTCAAATTTTTTGTTCCACAGCCCCCAAAAATAAATACATAAAAATAATTAATACAATCTATAAAATGAAAATAAAACTAATTAATCTGCACTTTACCTTTAAAAAAAAAGTACAAATAAATCCTGACAGATAAGTGTTTCCGTTGTTGCCCGCAGGCGCCGTGTGTGTGTGTGTGTGTGTGTGTGTGGAATTAGCCCCTTCGTTTTACACAGTAACACTCCTCCTCCCTCTCCCCACCTCGCTTTTTAAGATTCACAACAAACACGCACACAACGTTAAGTTTCACAACAAGCGCATAAACACAGCGGAAACACCGGTTTAACGGAAAAAAGGGAGACTGGCATGAGCGCATACTAATGTGATTTTTTTCTTTTTTATTTTTAAACAAATTGTGCGACCCTAATAGCGCTTTATTATTAAGTTATTATAGAACATTTGGACACAAGGTTTTATAACCGTTTTGTTGGACCAAGAAATAAAAATGAGCATTCTGAGTCATCAAAAATCTAACTGACTGTCCTGCATATTTTCATAGGTGTGTGTGTTGTGTAGTCTGCGGTTCATTATAGATCAGGTTACAGAAAAGAAGAAAGGAGCCTGTTGTGTAATTACAGAGGAATTGCAGTAAGAATTTGGTTCTCTGTACATACATGTACAAACACACCATTTCTCCGATTGTCCTCAGGTTTTATATTTCCATGGAGATAAGACCATATTTACCAGAGGCTTAGACAAACAGTGAGTTTGGTGGAATTGCTCTTTGATCACCTCTGGCATAGATTATAATTGCCAGAAAATACTCGCACACCTTTTTAAGCACTTTTTAATATTCTTATTCTCTTACAGTAAGCTTTATTCTGCATAGACAACTCTCTTTATTTACATTTTATATGCACGAGAGTTGCTTGTTCATCTGGCCATCCTGGCCTCACCCCTATTATTTTTCCACTTCTTTTTTTTTTTTTTTGTTAAGAATACACAGTCCTTCCAAGAGCAGTGCCAAGACACTAATGCTCTTTAATGTTTTAAAGTAAAGAAAGTGCTGGATTCCTGGATGTGGAAACTATTTTGGTCTAATAATAGATATAATGATTAATGAGCATCACAGAACACATGATATGGATTCCCCCAACATTCCATGTTCCTGCATCCAATGTAAAAAGTTGTTTTGCTTAGCTACCTGAGCCAGTTTTAGACTCGAGATCTTGGAGGTGGCTCAGGCAGGAAGTCGCAGGTGGGAAACACTGACCGCAGCAATCAGCAATCTGTGGTATCCCGAATGGATTTTTTTATGCCAAATAGTTTTTTGTCGAATTTTGGCAGCCTGAATTTGTAAGGTTGAGAAAGATTGAAAATGGTATTTTTAACACTTTAGTAATGTCCATATTTAAACACTGACTTATTAACTTATATGCTTTAAAAAATTCAAGTATACAATTATATTTGAATATGCAACGCAACGAACTGCAGTAAAGCACTATAAAAGCTGTAAGGATTTTTTTCCATTCAGATCAAATTGCAATTCAAACATTTTTACTGCAAGTAAAAAAGTAAAGTAAGTTTTTCTTCAGTTCATGTAATTCAACGTGCTATTTCGCTTTATAGAATTTTGGCACTGTTACACTAACGCAGCTTCATGCTAAACTTGTATTATAAGCTGATATTCCTTTATCAGAGGCTTATGTAGCAGGTTTATTTAGCAGCGATTTATATAGTAGCTCAGAGATTCCAATGTTTTGCGAGCCTAGGCCATTCTTATTTATTCACAATTAGGAGCCTTATGGAAGCTTATCAAAGCTCTTTTCATGCAAATCCCGCATTCTTAACGCAATATCCTCACCATCAGAATATCAGAGCTTCTGATAAGTCAAGGCCAAAGTATTTAAAGGATTTACTACACGCAAGTAAGATATACACAGTCTTGTGTAATGCATGCCTTTATATTTTCCATCATATTTATATAATATTTGTGTCGTCACCACGTTGTTCACTATGAAATTGATTTGGAATTCATCTTTCAATTGATAACAAACATGCCATGAGGAATATATTAGTTAACAACTTTTAGATTATGACTGGTTATTTTAATCATCTTCCAGCATCATCTTAATAAATAAATAAATAAATAAATAAATAAATAATGGCTTAAAAGCAAAAAGCATCCTCCATGGCCTTTACATTTAAATAGGAAAAAAGGATTCCACATTTCTACCTTTAGCAGATTAGTGAGTATGACAAGGCATTGATTTATATCTATCAGCGTGATAGCAGATGTATCAAGAAGAATCTAAGTAAGAACAAGAACAAGTAAGAACATACCCAAAAATATACAGGGTCCACTACAAAACTCTCTATTCAGTGGATGTTAGGGTCGGCAAACCTTGAACACTCAAAGAGCCATTTGGACCCGTTTCCCAATCTAATATGAAGATAAAACGCATAATTGTTTATAGATGAGATTAGTGTAATTGGTCTATGAAGAGTAATAGGTATTATTCCTGATGCTTTAGGTAATTTTGCATGAGTCTTATAGAATAAATCAATTATTGATCGAATAAATCAATAAGGCAGAGAAAGTAAATAGAAATACTGTTGATGAGGTTTTGTAAATGGCTTCATGAACTCCAACACAGACCTTAAACTCTTTAGAATTGTGTAGCAATGTCATGTCTTATTCTTCTATCTCTTCTTTTTAAAAGAAATGCACGGATTGAAGGAGCAGGGCATGAAATATTATGGCTCCCTGAGATGCCTTGAGGACAAAACAATAAGAATAACCAGGAAGTGTGTGTAATCTGTAGTTTTTGTTAGTTTAAAAGTATAAGATTATCAAAATTCTTCAAAGCAACATAGATTCCACCTACACTCACGCGCTCACCATCTTTAGAGCGAAGCTGGCACGCTCTTTCATCCGAACACAATGGTGGCAGTTTCCTTACGCTCAGTAATACAAAAACATCTTGTTCACTAACAAAATGAGATTCATTTCCTTACCAGTTGCAGCAACAAACATACTAATAACTCTTTAAATTAAATTAAAATTTGCCTGAAAATAAAGGTAACAGTAACAACTTTGGAATGAAGAAGAAACAGTTTTGCAGGTGAACGGCTTTTCTTTTGCATTCAGGTTCTTCTTTTTTTTTCTCTCTCTTTCGGCTATTCCCCTTCAGGGGTCTCCACAGCAAATCATCTGCCTCCATCTAACTCTATCCTCTGCATCCGCTTCCCTCACCCCAACTCACTTCATGTCCTCTTTCACTGCATCCATAAATCTCCTCTTTGGTCTTCCTCTAGACCTCCTGCCTGGCATTTCCAACCTTCTCCACATATATTTTCACCTCAATCTGGCCTCTCTGACTTTATCTCCAAAACATTTCACATGGGTTGTCCCTGTGATCAACTCATTCTTGATCGTACTGTATCTATCCTGGTCACTCCCAAAGAGAACCTCGACATCTTCATGCATGCCTCCTTCTAAGTTTGCCTAGTGTCTTTTCTTCAGTGCCACTGTCTCTAAGCTGTACGTCATGCTGATGCATCATATAGAACTAAAGTTATCATTAATTTAAAAAATGTGTTAATTACTTCTACCAAAATATGGGAATGATGTATGACAATGACGTATACATAGGACAATGAACTGAAACACTGGTCAATTTAGTGATCTTCAATGATTGCACATTCCACCAGTAAGAGCAGAGTGTGAAGTTTTAATTAGCACCGTTTTGCTTAAAATATTGCAATGCACACAACATTATGGGTGACATATCAGAGTTCAAAAGAGGACAAACTGTTGGTGCGCGTCTCGCTGGCGCATCTGTGACCAAGACAGCAAGTCTTTGTGATGTTTCAAGAGCCACAGTATCCAGGGTAATGTCAGCATACCTCCAAGAAGGACGAACCACATCCAACAGGAGTAACTGTGGACACAAGAGGAAGCTGGGATGTCCGGGTGATAACCTGCAGTGTATCCAAAAAAACATAAAACCACAGCTGCCCAAGTCACTGCAGAATTAAATGTGCACCTCAACTCTCCTGTTTCCACCAAGGCTGTTCGTCAGGAGCCCCACATGGTCAATGTACATGACCGGGCTGCTGCAGCCAAACTTTTGGTCACTCGTGCCGATGCCAAACGTCGGTTTCATTGATGCCAGCAGCGAAAAAGCACTTTTCTATAAAAGCTCTTTTATAGACTTATAGAAAGTAAGTCCGCTTACAGCACTGGATTTTTCCATGATACTGTATGTATCACTACATTTATTTTCGTCAACAAGAGTTTAAGCCAGCAGAAAAAAAATACACCAGTCATAAAATGAATAATAGACATGTGACACCACTTTTCCTGTTATTTCTTATTACTGTGATAATAATATTGATATGCCAGGGTGGTACTTCGCAGACAATGAAGCATATTTTGGATGGCTGCCTGTAAGTGCTTTAAGAGTTGGCCTACAGGAAGACTTTTTTTTTCGTGAATATTGGCTACAGATATTTGAAACAACATAGAAACACCACATACGAAGGACATTTTATACTAACACCTATTAACAATAACAATTTTGTTTAATTCAGATATGAATAGAGATACAAAGGATATATAATAATAATAGCAATCATAAGTTCATCCTATACCAAGAAATCTTAAAAACAGATTTGTGAGTATGGCAAGGCTTTGATTTATATCTACCACTCTGATAGCAGGTATATCAAGAAGAAGGTGGCAGAGAAAGAAGATGCCCAAAAGGCACAGGGATCGATATACTATAAAAACGTTCTGTTCAGTGGATGCTAAAGAAACTGGAGGCAGTTACAGCAGAAAAGGGTGGAACAAGTTTTATTCACATTCATATCATGAATGTTAGAGGAACATTAATCATGTGTATTGTAATACATGTATTAATAATTGCATTAATTGTATCAATTAATCTAATTAACAGCCATTTGTGTTCATTTTGGTAATGAAGCACCGATTCTAAAATTCATTAAAACACACCATCATTGGCATTTACTGTATGAATAGACGCTTTGAGTCATTCAAGAATAACAATTAGAAAATCTTTCTTGCCATTATCATGTATACAATGAATTACAAACAAGAACAAATTTAGACAAGATTTTAATACACATAGATTAAGCTAGCACGTACACTATTAGTCACCAAACCTGAAAGTCCGGTCTACATGATACAAATCGTCTCGGGTTACTTGGCTGTAACCCTGTTCCCTGATAAAGCGGGAACGAGATGCTGCGTGAAAACGCTATGGGAACATCTCTTTGTTGCCCGGTTGTGAAGCCTGTGCATGTCAAACCCGCCGAATACCTTCGGCTTATAACCTGTGCCAGGCATGACGTCACCGAATAAGGTGCACCTGCAGGTTATAAATAGGAGTGAGCCGGAAACATCCTCAGGTCAATTTTGTCTGAAGGACGTCCAGGCACTGTGAGTGTGTGTGTGTGTGTGTGTGAGTGTGTTTGTGTGTGTGTGAGTGTGTTTGTGTGTGTTTGTGTGTGTGTGAGAGAGAGAGTAGTTGTGTGTAAATAGGGAGAGGAAATATATGAATACATCATATTTCTTACTCAGTCACAGGACCCATGATTACTCGAGCATGAATAACTACTGTGTTGATGGCAGAACCTCTGCCCTTATAGCTGTGTGTCTCTCTCTTTCTCACACACACGCACGCACGCACGCACGCATGCACGCACGCACACACACACACACACACACTCCAGTTTATAATACAGTGTTTGCCTGACTGTACTTTTTTTCTCCTGCAATGATAAGAGTGTTACATAAAATTTTGATA